>JAMZEH010000064.1:22500-182500 GCA_024699665.1 Ostrea denselamellosa | reverse complement strand
TTTTTAATCATCTCGTTATTACGAGAAAATACCTCGAAAGTTCGAGATAATGATCTCTAATTACCCATTTTCAAGAAATTGACAATTTGTGTTGATGTTTTCAGGAGCGGTATCCCAGTCCACGTGCCCTCTGGGCTGGACACAAAGGGGACTCTCGTGTTATCTGTTTGTTACTCACGTAGCTAACGACTGGACAGAATCGGAGGTATAATAATACTTTATAAAATGTAGTAAAATTATTCTTTTTTTTTATCAGATTGCCATTTGTCAGTTTTTTTATTGAAATATTTATGAAGAATGTTCAGTATGGTAGGCTGACAAACAAACCTGAATTCCTGACCCAACAGTGAATCTTTTATGGAGGTTAAGATATTTTTGGCTTTATCAAATATATCACCAGAAACATAAATATGTATCAAGCTACTGATGCATGAAAAATTACAAATTTAAAATTTTGTTTTAATTCGATTATCATTCTTGTCAAAGATAGAATGACCAGTTACACAATTTCGATTCGCTACTGACACTGATGGCGGTCGTCTAGTCGTTAGATCGTTAACTTCGTAACAGGGATATTCCGGTTTAGATTGTCAAACCTGTATCCACATCAGACCCAAGGCGTTTGACATAGATGGTGACTGTTTCTTCGCAAAGCGCTGATAAGGCACATGTAACAACGAGACGGTATGTAACAAAGATTGTTTTGTTACATAGCTTTGCCAGTCGTGCTATTCTCTGTAACAAATTGTTACATATCGTGCTGCGGATGGAAACGGTATGTAACAAATTTGGTTTCGTGTAACCACAAAAAGTGACCCCGTAGAATATTAACCAGAGGTCATTTTTCTACGAAGGAATTCGACCCCCTGGTCAATATTCTACGTAGAAAAATGACCCATTTTTGTAGAAATTATGGCATTGGGGTCATTTTTCTCTATGTGGATTGTAGAAAAATGACCCCGTAGAATAATGACCCTGGTTCATTTTTGATACCAACCCCCCCCCCCCCCCCCAAAACAACAAACAAACAAAAAAAAACAAAAACAAACTGGTTTTGGTAGAAATATTCTTGTTACGCAAGTACGAGGGGCACTTTTCAAGTTCGTAGGGTAAGCCTATAACTTTTTAACGCGATTATGAAGTTGCACGATTTCTTTACACAGAACTTGCGTAATCATTCCTCTCGCGAACGGTATCACGGTATGCGGCGCACGAGGTCCACGTGGGCGCTGCGCTGGGTATTTTCAACACATGCTTTTATGTACTATAGTAAAATACAGCGTTCAATATGGATGGAAAAATCTCTGAATAGAGGGTATATTGTAAGATTCGAGCACACCTCGGGTTTCCGTCAACGGAAATTCATGCTGATTTGCAAAAGGTTTATGGGAATGGTGCTTTAAGATATGCTACAGTTTTCAAGTGGGTACGTCGTTTTAATGATGGTCGGGAGTCAATTGAAAATGACCCTCGAGTGGGTAGGCCGGTTTCCGTTTTGACGGAAAAGAACGTTGCTACTGTGAAAACGTTAATTGAGGAAGACGCACGTTATACCGTGCAAGAGAGAGAAGAATTAAGTGGCATTCATTCGTCAAGTGTTTTGAAGATCTTACGTGAACGACTTGGACTACGTAAGATCTGCGCACGCTGGGTGCCCCATTTGCTCACTGACGAGCAGAAACAAAGTTGGGTTAGACTTGCATCGCAAGTTATGTTATAAAATATATATGATAAATGTAACCCACGTCGTTTGGAAGAGATAGTTACAGGTGATGAAACCTGGATCTATCATTTTCAACCCGATTCTAAGGCTAAAAATAAGGTTTGGGTTTCATCTGAGGGCGACAGACCTGTCATTACGCGCCGTTGCAAAACATCAAATCGCATGTTGTATGCGATATTCTTTGATTCGAAAGGTACAGTCCTTCAAATTCCAGTTCCGAAAGGTAGTTCTGTCACTGGAAAGTTTTACAGAGAAAGTGTTCGTACTCAACTTGTTGATTTCAGAAACTGTGTTGAGGGAAGACGGGGCATATTTCGAAAGTCGTAGATAAATAAAATTTTGATATTTCAAGCGGTTTTAAAAAGACAGCCCTACTCTACGAACTTAAAAAGTGTCCCTCGTACATAGGGGTAAAATCACGCAGCCTTACGATATGAAGTGTTCATTTCTAAAAGCTTTAAAGTTTAAATAACAAAATAAAAAGGTTATACTATTCCTTACATCAATAATACAAGATGTTAAAGGAAAACAAATAACAAGGCTCTAATGATGTTCTATGACTATTAGAGCAAGAATACGCGCATTCTTAGATTTGTTTTATCACATTTTATAAAATAAATTTCCACAGTTGTCATTATTAAAAAATCAAGATAATTTTCTAAGCTGGTATCAGAAAGAAAAACTTATATAAATTAAAAAAAATGTTTAGTTTCCATAATTTTAATCCTCTTTGATTTTACTCAGTGTAAATCATTTTCTTTGTTGCATGGCGTCACCTTAAGCGTCATGCATAGTTCAAAATTTCTGGCCCATCATCTAGAGTAGCTCCGATTTATTTTATTCTGAACTACAATTCCATAGGATCTTTGTAATGGTGCAAAATATTGTCATGTACGTATAATAAGCTCTGTGTATTTGTTTATAATGTTGTTTATACTAAAAGAGTACCAACTTTGCGCTTCGGTATGTCTAATAGAGGTGTTTTTCATTAAATATTATGACAATATGCAAAATTTTTCTTTTTTCCTCCGCCGTGATTTTTATCGCAAGATCTCGTTGGTGGATCTACTAACAATGTAGCTATTCAACACGGCCTTCCGACAAGGAAAGGAATATCATATGGTGGCAGAATGAATTCACACCCTGATGTTCGTTTTTTTAAAAATTGATATCAAACGTAAACCTTTCCAATACCACCGGAACTTTGATGTAAACACTACCCTATATGGACATATGCAAATAAGTTGACAACCGAAAGTTCAGCTTCAGTACATCAAACATGGCGCACAATATGAATCGAGAGATTGGAATTAATCGAAATTGTTTAACGATAGAATAGTGTCACAAATCGTAGGTTGCATGTTGTAAATTTATATATTGACTAAGAAGCATATGATATAACTTTTTTTACGTAAAGAAAACCAGCAAGTGTTTAGATTGATCGAAAATGTGAATCACTCCCGCATCTACAGCATTACGGAGATCTTAAGAGCCCTCTCCTAAAATTAATAATTAAAAAAAAAAAATTGGAGAGGTTTACATTATTGCAGATAGATTTGTGTGAGTGAATTTCTGATGTAAAACATCCCATAAAAATATATTATTTGATCTAGAATAAAATTGTTAAAAGTAACAAATCTTATTTCAAAATACAAGCGAAAGACAGGACTGAGCGCTTTGATATCTTATATATCGACATCAACGCAACAGATTAATTCTTACAACGTCAGTTACTATTTGCACAAACGGTCGCGGTAGCTCAGTGGTAGAGCATTTGCATCGTAACTGGGAGGACGTGAGTTCGAGCCCCTCTCGTGCCATGACCGCGTAAAACCTAAGATGTAAACATATGTAGAAATTGCTCCTTCGTATTTACAAGTGAAAATCACGAATCTTTCGGAGATGACCTTAAAAACGGAGGTCCCTTGTCGCGACAAGCAATGGTAGGTTAAAGAACACTCACTGCCATGGCCCTGAGCGCTAAGCATAGGTCTACATTTGTGGTACTTCACCTACAGTTGGTGACGTCTCAATATGAGTTAAAAATTCTCGACGGGACGTAAAACAAACAATATATCAATCAACTATTTGCAAAGGTTATAACTTATAGCTCAGACTTGTCAGTATACGATATTTATTGCAGTATTTCTGTCACCTCCTTCACGGCAAGCTGGCCGAGATTGAGACAATGGAAGAAGACAATTTTCTCCAATTGGAGGCCATCAAACACGCTCACGAAAACAAGGGTAAATAGAGATATACATATAATTTCATATGGACACACATTTCATATAAATCTTTTCTATCAAAATGTGAAGACAACGAACAGTGATCAATCTCGTAACTAAAAAAGGAATACCAATTAAAGAGTTGGGCAAACACGGACCTCTGGATATACCAGAGGTGGGATCAGGAGTCTAGGAGGAGTAAGCATCTCCTGTCAATCAGTCACATCCGCCGTGAGCCCTATATCTTGATCACGTGAACGGAGTAATCCATAGTCAAAATCGGTGTGTAAAAAACGGCCTAACAATTGGCATGAAACACGTCAGACAGCATTTGGCCAAATGACAGGTTGTACTGGCAAACTAGATCGTTAGAACAATCATCTAATTTTCGAAATGCTGACTTTAAACGAGACTGTTGAAACCCCTGTAACATCAACGTAGTATCTCGTCTCGATTTAAAACCTGATCATACGCAGAACAAGTTCTTGCGTATCGAATCGGTTGAGAGACATGCAAGTGATGATTAAATATTGCTACATAAATATGGGAAGATGATAAAGGAGTAGCTGTAATAAAGCAAATGATTCTTTGGTGACTTTTATTTCAAATTCACATGAATATATCAATTCGACATGTAGTATCATTATGTATACAATTTTCAGGATCCTTTGGCTTTTGGATTGGGGGGACAGATGCAATGGTAGAGGGGGAATGGACTTGGGTCTCATCAGGCAATAATTTCACCTACTCAAACTGGGCCCCAGGATTCCCCGACGATTTCCATGGTAACGAGGACTGCGCCCATCTTCTCAAGGAAAGTCATTTTGAATGGAATGACGAAAGATGTGATCACAGGATGGGGTTTATCTGTGAACTCTCGTAAGAAATACACATGAAATTACTGTTCTGAAGAATGAATTCTAGATTATCTGTGTCATGGGGATACAAAAATTGTAGTATTGTTCGTTTTCTTGGAAACTTAGTGTTGATTTTGATCTTGTTAAACCTTGCAAAATGGATTTAGACAGCAACGAGAAATCTTGTTAGCGTTTTTAACAGTAGCACCTATAAACTATGTTCAGTTATATACAAGTAATTTTCTTTTCAGATTGGAAGAAAACCCAGTCATTGTTGGATAGTGAAACAGAGAAATATATATATATATATATATATAAACACGTGACAGTTATTGTTTTTATTACGCCTGTTGTGGTATAAGGATAACATTATTTTAATTTTAAGCTGGCATAGTAAGAAGAAAAGAATACAAGCGATATTCAGTTTATGACCGACCCTGATAAATATCTTAATTGTTTGTACTATAGGAATGAACGGTGAAACCGATCGTGTAGAAATCACCCATGCATTCCTGTTTATATATTCTTCGTCATGCATTTGTAAAATTATAAATTATGTTCGGAATAACTTTCCATTTCATGGAAGGGTATTGTAATATAAGAATGAGTCCTCATATAAGATTTCATTGCATACCTGGTTAGACCCATACCAGCTTTGCCGAAGAGGACTATTCGTTTACCCTCGGTATATCCGCCTGTCTGTCTGTCCGTCCGTCTGTCATTCCGAGTCAGTTTTCCAGATCTGAGCCGCCCCTTAAACCATTGATTGAGTAGTATAATATTTAAAATGACGTTCCATGTTTTTGACAAAACACTGTACGTCGGGTTAAAATTTAAGGATACATTCTGATAAGCTTAGCACTTAGTCTATATACGTATTTGATACTGTATTTTAACATCCTTAGGTGATAGACAGTCAGAACACCTACTATGTAATGCACATTTAATATTTAATCCATATCTTTTATACTATAACATTTTCATTGGAAATGTTTGCATCACGATTTTGTAAATACGTGTTATATTGCTTTCTGTATAAGTGTTTTGAACATAAGAACCATCACGTTTTAAAAAAAAATATCATTTTAGTCTGCTTGTTAGAAGATTTATTATCCTTGAAAATGACATTGGATCAACCTGTATTAAAATCTTCACCAATCTAACGACAATAATCGAAAATCTGTCCTTTGTGTATAAAGACGAAAATACGCAAATGTGGGTTTGGAAACATTTTAATCATCATAAAATCCGACTCTGGGTGTAAATTTAGGATATATGTTTGATCTGCATGCACTCTGTGAACATAGACATAGAGATAGAGTGGGAATACGTTTTATTGTCACTGCACACCTAGTAGCTTTTTCCCATCTGGCAGTGATTAATATTTACACGAGTGAAATAATCCCGGCTGAGATTTTTTTTGACTGATGCCTTCACTGAATCTCGGAACAGTCCTTTATAATTCATGTCTGATAATTTACATTCGGCTTCGGCCAGTTCTAGCAATTTATATGCACCTGTGACACTGCAGTTCGTTTATACTTACTCCGTTGCATTGCTTTCTGTGTAGGTATGAAATTTCAAATGAGGGCTCCCATGAAGGAACTGTTTATCTACTGATATTGAAGTGTTCCCATAGTCTGTTTTATTTCATTACTGATATATAGCATCTCCACATACCTACTGTAAATCGCTAATTTAAAAAAAGAAGTGATTATAGGAACTCTTCAATTTCGGGAGATAAAATGTTGTATCATGAAAGTCATCATTCGAACGGAAAATTTGAACTATCTTTATCGTGCCACATCTTCTAATTCACTGGGTCGGTTTTTTGCGGTCTCATCCGACGGACCACCTCATTTAGTCACCTCTTGCGATAAGAAGTGGTACTGAAGACCTATTTTAATCCATATCCCCACGGAAGTAGTATAAGGCCCCACGATAGGGGTTCAAAGGTCAAACGATGACGTCATAAAGGCGAAAGCGGGACTTGTATTAAGCTGTGTATTCCGCTGGGTGGTTCATGACCTTTTGACGTCATAATAGAAGTGTTGGCCGGAAAGGATGACGCTATGACAATGTTGTGTATTCCGCGGTTAAATTGTGTATTCCAGTGTGTATTAAGCTGTGTATTTCAGGGTAAAATCCCAGGGTTTTTAAAAAGTATTAACGTTTTATTTTTAATTCAATTTAGAACAATCCAACAATACAAGCAAATAAGTCTGCAAAAGTCAATCGCCAAACTACTTCTTGCTCCACTTCTTTTTAGGGGGTTCGTCTTTGCGGATCGAGGGTTCTGAGTTCGATCTCTTCAGATAATTTCCAGATCTCTCTTTGAATCCGATTTTTTAAGGGAACACTGGGTGTCTTCTCTAGACAGTTGGTGGGAAGCGCGTGACTTGTCTAGACAGTTGGCGGGAAGCGCGTGACTTGTCTAGACAGTTGGCGGGAAGCGCGTGCCTTGTTCAGACAGAGCGCTGAATTGTTTAGACACCTGGCGTGTCTTACGTCATAAAGAGTATATAAATACGATAACATCTCAGATTGTCATTATTCATCACCATTTCTGAGCGATTACCTAGCGCTTTACGGAAATATAGAGACCGACGATTGAAATATTTAAACCATCAACTTACAGCGAGCTCGAGAATTACATCTCCGTAGAGAAAAGTCGCGGAGATTACACATTTTACAATGGGGCCAGGGGAGACATCCACCCAAAAATTAATTTTGGAGTATTATCGTATCAACCTGAATCGAACCCGGTAATCGAGAAAAGTTCAACAGAACGTCTACAATGTTGGCTTTAAACCTCTCCCCGAGAAATAAAATACTCATTTCATTCAACGTTTATTTCGAGACATGTTGAAAAATGTAAAAGAAAGAATGCAGTACAGCCCCGATGATTATGTACGGCTCAACATTCGTCACCCATCTTTAGATTCCGACATTTGGATAGAATTTACTCAATCCAAAAAGCTCAACGAGAACAAAATTTTAAATAAGATCGAGGCCGTTCAGCAATCCAAGAAAGAATTCCTGATGACCGACGGCTCTACACAACTCGATGTGAAATATCCCCAAGGGAGCGGAGGGGGGGGGGGGCATCTTCACCTCGATAATTGAAATTCAAGACCTCCAAGAGAGCGATCGTGCGCAGTAACAACAAGGTGGATTCCTAAGTCTCCCCGGAGCCATCGTCGTGACACGACTATACAGTAAAAAATCTCAAGGCCCCGAATGGGAGAAAAAATGGTTAAGGATAAGAAAAGGAGATAAAGACGGTCTGGACCACAAACGTCAAGCCGTTTCTCTCATGAAACAAGCTGGGTGTCAAATTAATCAACCTTGTGGACCTCACGAGTGACAGAAATTACAGGAGATCTTAACCCCCCCCCCCCCCCCCCCCCCCCGGGTATCGATTGAAAATATTTCAATTCAAAGTCAAAACACAGTGACTACGAGGACTGTGTCACCCCGTGTTACCTACAAGACGGGAGGAAAATTAATCATTCCCTTATGCCGAACCTGTGGCGACGATCGCTGCACTCACACCGACTCGCAACGCAGTCTGACCGGCACCTGGGTGGCTACCGAATTACACAAAGCTCTAGATCTCGGGTATCGCCTCGATCGCATCTATGAAATATGGCATTTTCCCGAGAGTAGTGGGGACTTGTTTCGATCGATTGATACCTTTTTGAAAATTAAACAAGAAGCTTCGGAATTTCCCAATGATTTTCAAACGGACCAGCAGAAACAAGATTATATCGATGAGATCCGGCGCTGGGAAGGTATTTTTATTAGTCTGCTAGACATCGAGAAAAACCCCGTCCGTCGAACCATTGTTAAACTCTTTTTGAATTGTCTATTGGGAAAATTTGCTCAACGCTTACAGTTGCCCAAAACACAGTTAGATACAGAAGAATTACAGGAAAAATTACAAGACGCCACTTTAGAAATCAAAGGAGTCGAGCTGTTAGAAAATCGAGATCATCCCGAAACTGACTTGATGTTAATTTTCAGGAAAAAGAAGAATTTCTGGACGACTGCCCTTTTGGAAACGTGGTGCTAGCTTGTTTTACGACCGCTCATGCTCGTTTACATCTGTAAGAGATTTTACAACCTTTGGGAGAACGTGTCCTGTACATTGATACCGACAGTATCATTTATCAACACGACGAGACGCAATTCAATCAATAGTTTTGGGGACTGGACCGATGAATTGAGTGGTGAATGATGCAGTCAAATACATGTCGGGAGGACCTAAAAATTACGCCTACGAGACCAAAGTCGGAAAATCGGTGTTCAAAGTCAAAGGGCTGACTCTTAATTACCTTGAGTCTCAGATAGTTTTCCCCGCTACTTTAGAAAAAATGTTAAAAGGAAAAGAAGGTTAGGTCTGTTACCCACACTTTATTCAAAGAACGCGACAACACAATGTTCGTACCCTGCTCTTAGCCAAGAAATACCGGATAGTCTACGATAAACGTCAACGTGTACCTCATTATGACACGCTTACTTACGGGTATTAAGATAATGATGAAGAAATAAACGTTAGTCTATCACCATGACTAATGCGGATCACTACGCTTTCCTATTGTGGCAGCTTATGCTCGAGTACTGGCTCGGGAAGAGTCCTTTAAAGAAGCGCCTGATCATTTAAAGAAGATGTTACCTACCATCGCCAAAGCCGGATTCTATTACAGAGGCCCGGGCGATGTTGTACGTTTTTTACTGTGCCATTGCTCTCAATGAATGGGAAGAAGAGAACAATCCTTGGATAGAACACGCGCATTGGAGCCCACACTGTGCTTACGTGCTGAGCAATAAAGGTACAAAAAGGGTCCATCAAGTTTTCAATGCAACGGCCCGGTTAAAAGACCTTCATCGAGATTGGGGCAACTTACCTTTAGACGACGCCGGGAATCCTCAGTGTACCCAGAAATGTCATATTTGTTTAGAACGAGACTTGAGAATTGCTTTTTTTTTTACCTTGTGGACATTTATGTTGTTGTGCTATGTGTGGTGCAGGACTTCAAAATTGTCCTATTTGCAGACAAAGTGTGGCAGAAACTATTGGTATTTTTACTTGTTAATTGTCTGTGTGATAATAAATATGTATGTTGGTTTGAAACTCGTCTCATTTAACAAGATATATGCCTACGACACAAGATCCGTTTCAATTGAAACATGAATTTACGATGGCAGTAGCAGGTTCCTCTAAATCCGGTAAAACGGAATTTGTGAAACAACTGGTACAAAATACCCAATGGATTTCACCCCATCCCGAAAAAATAGTATGGTGTTATCGAGGATGGCAGGCGGCTTACGAATCCTTATAAGATTCCGTGACCTTTATTCACAATATACCTTCAGACGACGACAAATTTGTCGCCGCCGATCTCGGCACTCGTCATTTACTCATATTTGATGACGTGATGAGAGGAAAAGCCATTGAATCTATTGTAGATTGGTTTACCCGCAGAGCGCATTATCGCAATAGCAGTGTCATTTACATCACGCAAATCGAGCTGTGTAACATCGGACGATGAGTCTGAATGCACACCATCTCGTGCTGTTTAAAAATCCGAGAGATATATCTCAGATTGAAGTGTTAAGTCGATAATTAAAAATGCCTCATTTACAACCAGCGTATGATGAAACACCAGTATTCCTCACGGATACTTACTGGTTGATTTAAGTTCTCAGGCCCCGGACGAATTAAGATTGAGAAGTCAACTCTTTTCGACTTTAGCCGTGCACATGCCCCCGAGAGTATAAATAATATCTACTTGTCCCTGACCATTTCATTTCACTCTAACCTATCATCATGAGAAGACCTTCGGTCAAGATTAAATCAGTAAAAACGTTACGAAGTTTACAACGGGAAGGAGATCCCATGCAGCGCGCCCATCTCATTGAATTAGGGCGTAGAGCTTTACTCAATTGCCTTGCCATGGGGTTAAAAATTCATTAGCCGGAATCTTACTCACGAATAAACTCAACCAGAAGTTCATACAAGGACATCGGGAGGACTTGAGTGTTATTGCCAATAAGAATGCCAATGAGGAAGAGCGTAAAAAAGCTATTTTGAAACGCGGGGGAGCTGGATTCTTAGGAGGAACCATCATCCCTCATATGTTCAAGTGGGGTGAAAATTCGAAAAGAAAATGGTGGTGAAGGTAGTGCCAAAAAAGAAAACACGGGTGTTACCGGCTTCCCTCTTAATACTCGCTAAGAAAAGAAAAAAGAAGTTCTTCAGAAAACGGTCAAGAAAGTTCCCAAACTCATTCACCGTAAGACTCCCGGTCCCAAAACCAGTACACTACCACCTCATCTCTTACGCTTTGCTAAATTTGCTCCGGTGAAGAAGACCTCTAAACTGGTGGTGAAGAAGAACCTAAAGTCCTGATGAAGATACCCCTTTCGAAACTTTGTAGGACACCTCAAGTCATTCCTCCGGGGAAAACCAAGACATTAGCAGAACTGAAACGAGGATTAGCGGAAAAGAAAATGGAGCGAGCCATGCATGGTCCTATAGGAAGTTCCATAACCCCCGCTACAGCATTACCCAGTTTTGTTCAAACCTTTGGGGGACTTTCACGTTTCACCCCCTTATCCACATCGACCCCTAAAAAGAAATATAAATATCGGTATTGTCTTCTGGAATACAATTTGAAAAGTAGTTGGTCATCATGAAGAAACCGTTCACAAGGCTCGTGAACAGTTTATTACTGGATTAAAACGGTAAGGTATAAAAAGAGAAGATGAGTGAGCAGAGCTTCATTATGTCACCATGGCTCATACGAAGAAGTGTGAATCTCGATTGAGACCTCATTTACCGCTCTTGCAAACTCTGGCTGCCCCTCACTATTCTCCAAATTGAAGAGAGAGGTGTTAAAACATTGTTATAACGACTGCATTTTGAAAATTTGTGAGATTCTGTACAATGTATTAAAAGGGGTGATTCCTCTCACCCCAGTCAGAAGCGACAACTCGCTCAAAAGAAACACATCTTGAGACGTATCGTGCAACCTCAACGTGGGAAAAAACGACGAGCTTTACTCATTCAACAGAAAGGCGAAATAGCTTCCTTTGTTTGCGGTATCAACAAGATTTGCAACAGAAAATCATGAGTCGTAAGATGGTATTAGCCCCCGATGCCGTATTGAATGAACTGAAAGGAAAATTACCCGAATTTCAATCGACCGTAGGGTTACGCAGTGAATTAGATGGGATCGAACATCGAGAAGATTTAACGCTCGAAGAAAAGTGGCTTTGTATGGGCATCAGCTCCATCAGTATCGACAATACTTACAAGAAGCTCGTCATTCAGCGTCTGCTGTCCCCCCTGCTATCTCCCCGGCTGCGTAACCCCCTGCTGCGGGAGACCAGATACCTCCTGGAGTAGCCTCTGCGGACTTAGAAGAACAGATTATCAGATTATCAAAAATGTGGGAAACCGGATCAAAAGAGAGCCAGTTTATTATTGAATCATCTAAAGAAATCCAAAGTATTAACTTGGAATTCCGAAGGAGAAATCTGTTATCGAGGACAGAGAGTACCTGATTCTAATATCGTGGATTTAATCACCGAATATCAGAAACAAAGAAACCCTTGAAATATCGCGATCCTCCCGTAGGATTACATCAATTTACCTAAGCCTTAAAAGAAACCATTGCTCCTAATGGGTATGTGACCAATCACGATGTTATAAAAGCGATGGACAAACCGGGGAAAATCCGTACTCCTAAACCTTTAGATGAGAGTGGATTTGGCTCTCGATCAATGGCTGTACGAAACGCCCAGACGTTTAGCCACACCTAAATACATCAGGGAGATCGGTAAAAAGACCTCGCGAGAAATCGCGGAATGGTTATCTCTATCCATCTAAACAAATCCACGGAACAAATCTTACACAAACTCTATTACGATCCTAAGACGGGATAGGGGGAGTGCAAGCTTTGTATCGTCAAGTGCGACGATTATGTCACAAGACCCCTCTTTCTCAAATTCGAGAATGGCTCAAAGAACAGGATACGTATACCTTACATAAACCCATACGGCGGAAATTTAAGAGACAACAGACCCGAGTGACGTATAACAATGAACAATGGGAATTGGATTTAGCTGACGTCTTTAATTTGAAACAATACAACGACGGATATACAGCCAGTGATTAAAAAAGACGATGTGTACGAAGTGGCCGAGATCTTGGGGTATAACAAGCGATGCGTGGAAAAAAAAAGTCATTTCGGAAGTCAAAGTCCGGTGGAAAGAATATCCGCCAAGTTTCGACTCATGGATTTCGCAAGCGAATCTCATTCTGCCATGACCCAGTGGAAATTCTTGGGTGAAAAAGTCCCGCGAGCCGAAATTGTATATTTTGCTCAATTATTCATCTGTTTAACCATCATCATTACGTCAGTGGTCATATTAGTCTTGGGAGATTCGAATCGCGATTTCTGGGTGGTCAACTTGAGTTCTCTCGTGGGTTACGTCATGCCTAGTCCTCAGATGAATGCCGGGAGTATAAAACAGGAGCGACCTTCTTCAAACGCATCAGTTCACCATGGCTAAAAAAGAGTACGCATGGAAGCATGGGGGAGAGAAGAAAAGTGTATGGTTTTCAGATAAGTTGTTGTGTTTGATGGATTGTGAAGAACATAAATCGGATGATAAACAAGGGTACATGTACAAACGTATACTCCTGCCCAAGAAATTGTTACCTTTCGTCATCGTGAAAAACAATAATCGAGATTATCGGTGGAATGTGAGAGCCTTTTGGGGACTTAAAGGTCGACAACACGAACCAGATTGGACTTTACTGAAATGTCGTTGATTTGACAACGGTAACGACCGTCTCCGTGATTTCAAACACTTGAAGGGATACGATGTGGCCGATTGTTGGGGAACCCGACATTATCTGGTGATGCGACATCACATACCCATGAGAGATACACTACAAGTGAAAGAATCCTTTCTGTCATATCTGGCTCGTGGTGGAGGGCTCGATCAAGAAGAATGACACTTGTAATTGTATAATGAATTGTGTATCATTTTTGTTGTTCAGTAAAATATGTGAAACTTTCTTACGAGTATAAATAGAGGAGAAATAGAGCATTCTCATCATTTGAGGTATCATGGCTGGACGAGTAGGGTTTTACTTGATGCTCCCTAGCGATGATGTAGATGGGGGAACCCTGGCCCACCTTTTCATCTGAAAATGGCTTTATTTCTTGATGAAGAAAATGTCTATTTACAGCAACATTTTGTATTGTTGGATAAATGCTATATATTGGATGATTCAGGGCATTTGCCGCTGTGACAAAATGAATCAAAGAACAATATTCCACTGATTTTAATTGAATTTAGAGTTTCATTCTGAATCGACTTGGGAAAATTTCCCGGTACAAGTGATCTGTCCGATACTGACGTCTCCACAACATATTGTACATTTGAAGAATGAGAACACATTTTGTTGTAAGTTGCTTGTGACGCAAACTTTCTCGAATTTTTTACAAGTTCTAATACTGTCATGACACGAAGTTCGATATGTCTATCTTCATGACCAAAAATGACTTTAGAGAGGGTCCTGTGGAAGCGATTGCCATCCCCGTACAATTTCACAAGACAAATACCCACTGGGTCTTCTTCTGGATAAAGCGCTTCGGCAATTTTGTCCAGATTACCATCTCTGGGCAATATATTGGACCTCATTACACTCAGATCATAGTCTTTCTTGCAACTTGCGTATCTTAAAGATACATAATAATAATAATAATGCACTTATCTAGCGCCTTATCTAAATATACTCTAAAGCGCTTTACACTATACTAAAACGCAAATCAAAATTATACAGAATACATAAAATCACTAAAAATGCCAGATATCAATATCACACAATGAACAATTGAAACTGTGAAAGAAATAAGCCAGAGAAAATTAGAAATTGATTCATATTATAAAAATCATAAAATATAAAATATGTGCTAGAAAAAAACTTGTTTTTTACATCGAGCTGCAAGGCTTGTCAGCCTTTTGCTGCTGCTTTCAGTAAAGAGACATTTAAAAGATCAAAACAAAATCCCTTTCACCCATGATATCTTTTGCATCTATTACTAAGCAAATGTTAAAATTGGAAGGAAATGATAATCGGATTACTGTGAGAGAATTATATTTATATTTACTTAGAATGATAAACGAATACAAATCTGTCATATTGAAACTGAGAGGCATACTAAAACCGATGACTCCATCACGATGCAGTAGCATAATGACAAGATTATGACATCAATGACTCGTAATAGGATATTAAACAAATCGATCCTGTTTAGATTCGTTTAGAAACTCGAATAAGATCTGTGATTTGATTCTAACCCCATAATGACATCACAATACTAAGAAAGTTAATTCAGAAATATTTATAATATAATAACAGTCAACTCATTTTTCTTATAAATCGTTATATTGTATTTTTTTTTTATCTTTACCTGCAAATTCCAAGGGGGGGGGGGGGGGTCCCGTCCAATGTAGCGAGTTTGCGAAAAGAAAAATATATATGGTGTTACAATGCGCATGTAAGTATGACACAGACTTCAGGGTCGAATTTTTACTCCACAAAATTCGACCTATATGCGAGTATATACAATACGTAACAAGAAATAGACGATAATGGGGTGCTATAGATCGCCATTCTTGTAGATGATTCTTAAATATCTATTATTATAATATAAAACTTGAAAAACTCTAAACGCTATGATAAACATACTTTAAGAATAAATAAATTAGATTTACATGCATATGTAAGAAACTATAACATTCTTAAAATCAAAATTACAGGAAACGTACATTCATGCAATTATGTTAAAAAATTAATAAATTCTGTGAAATAAAAAAAAAAGTTATGCTATAAGTAAGATTGTCATGGACAGCGTGGTCTAAAACATGAAAGTAAGATAATTGTGTACTGATGAACAACATCTGGGTGATCTCGGACCAATTTTTATCATTCTGGAAAAATGAAAATGTTTAAACTGAAATCTTGATAAGTTGATACAGATAAATCACGTAAAACAATTTATAGTTAAAAGACATTTCAAAACTCTGTAGTTGCGAGTCAGTATTCAACAGGATCAATTTTCAACGTGTTGAGTTAATCGGAGATTAGAAGAAAAAGTACCAAATTGTTGAAAAATGACCCTGGATATAAATTTCATGACTTTTGAGCTCAACTTTTAGTGGAAAAAAAGCACCACCGGAACAATATTCAACTTTGAAAAATGACCCCGGGTCAATTGTCAACCCGGTTCAATGGTCTTCGTTACACCGGCGCTGCCTTACAGCCATACAATGTGGAGTCGGTTTTAAAGGTCATACTTTCTACGTCACTAGGTCACATATGGTAAGAAATGATTTTCTTAAATATTACATGTACTCAAGCATTAGCAATAAAACTTCAGGTAATCATTTTCTATCCCTTTTTTGTTTTGTTTTTTTGTTTTGTTTATGTTTGTTTGTTGTTGTTGTGGTTTTTTTTGGTTTTTTGGTTTGTTTTTCTTTTCTTGTTTTACTTTTTTTCCCCTTTCTTTTGTAGAATAGTGGTAATCAGTGAGCATGCGCAATTAATTATAGATCATGCATAAAATCAGCTTGAAACGTCAATCATTTTTGTGTATCGAGCGAAAAGAGGACACGAGCGAAATCTTGATTTCGACTTTACAACATCTCACAATGTCAGGGGTCCACGTTACGAGGATGGCTTTACAACAAAATCCATCCTAACAATAAATAACAATAAACAATCCGAAAACTTATATACCAGCCTAGCACAACACCAATCACAAAGCTCACCACACCCAGCTAAAAGAACAACAAGAAAGACCATGTAACATCTCCGACACAAGAACAATTCTACTAGAAAACAAAGGAAATATTGGAGGACAGCACATAGAGTAACACCAAAAGAGAGTCACGTGACAGTTCAACAAGTGGGGCTCGGTTCTGATTCGTTTATCTATATTTATTCACTGCAGATATCTTACATGCTTATCATGTCTTTATAGAAAATGTGATAAATTAGGTTAGTTCCCAACCATGTTCTGGATCTGTATTACAGCATTCTTTGTCGGTAAAGTATCCGTATTAGTTGTTACTTTTATATCGAAAGATTGCATGCGACAAATATAAGAAAATAAAGGGAAAAATAATTCAAATCTCTGCAAATTCTTTGAAAATCAGCTAAGTAATATGGATTCAGTAGCAGTCCATGAAATATATTTATGACCCTGAAAGCTTTCAAAATATCTGAAGTATTACGCGTGTACAGAGTGGAGCGAAATACAATGCGTTCTTGGAAATCTAAAAATTACGAAATGCTCCAAGAATTTGTGAAATAATGTGTTATCCGCCCGTTATTTAATAAAATAATGAAATATATGATCAAATATTAGATGATTGAATAATTCCAAACTTTCTGATTGGATGAAATCCAACAAAAGTAACAAGAACATTATACGAGTATATACCTCTATGTGCCTTCGAGGTGAATATAACAATTTACTTCCAACACCAGACCAAAAAATAAATTGAGAATTCCAAAATTGATACGATTTGATAATATCTTTTGGTCTTCCAAAAAAACAAAACATTCGTTACTAATCACGTAATCACTAATCACAAAAATAAACAATAATAATAAAAAAAATTACCGACATTTTCTCTATCAGTAGGATGCTTTAGTTATTATCGAAGGACATTATTTACCGAGCTCATATTGACCTAAAAATGGCAATAATTGTATAATATCCTTGACTAAAAATGGGTCATATTTTAATCCAGTGTTAAATATTTGTTAATGTTAGTACTCAAGAACAAAATACACATCTTTAAGTATCGAAATGTAATATTATATTAAAGTGTAATAAAATGTCAACCGTAAAAATTTTAAACATCATCATCAATGAATCGTCCTCAGCTGTGGCATTTGATACATACATACATACATACATATATATATATATATATATATATATATATATATATATATATGAAATTATACACACAAATGAAAAATCATGTAATACGAATGGAAGAAAAGATCTTGACAAACATTGCAGCGTTTGATGCCATACTCTGTACATGATTCTTCATAGACTGCTACTTACATGTATATCTTTTACACAAAATAGAACTATTGTACGAAAACATTTAACAAATGGACAAACAATCAAGTTTTTTTTTGTAAATTGTGTAGGTACCCTGGCGCAATCATCTCAACTCAACTGCCCGCATGGCTGGCTACGGAGAGAGTCGTCATGTTACCTGTATGTAACGCACATCGATAACGATTGGACGGAATCTGAGGTACTCTGGGGCTTGAAAATTTTACAATTTCTTGTCTTAGTGAACAAGTGAAGATAGCGAATACTGATCGTACATCATATACAGGATAAAAAATTAAGAAAATGCCAAACGTGGACTCCTTGACATACTAGATATGGGATCAATTGTCTAAGAGTAAGCATTTCCTGTTAACCTGTCACATCCGCCGTGAGCTCTTTTATCTTGAACAGGTAAACGGAGTAATCCGTAGTCCGAATAAATATGTATAGAACGGCGTAACAGTTGGTATGAAACAGACAGAATTCTACCCAGTGATCGCTATATTTGCAAATTAGAAAATTATAAAGGCTACAGAATTTATGAAGTGCTGACTCTTAACGAGACTGTTCAAATCCCTGTAACATCAACTTATTTGTTAGTCGCCTGCACCGTTTTAAATTTTGATCATATACAGAACATGTTCTCTCGTATTGAATCAGATGAGAGACATAAACACCATATGCAGGTGATAATGGAATATTGCTAAACAAATATGGGAAGTTAACGATGTAGAAGCTGAAGTCATCTCGTTTGTCATAAAGTTGCATTGTTAGTTTGCCGTTGACATCTATGCTCAGTAAAATATATTAAAACACCTCAAAAATAAAACACCCCCCCCCCCAAAAAAAAAACCAAAAAAAAAAAAAACAAAATAAAAAAAAAAAAAAACCAACAAAAAAAAAAACCCCAAACAAACAACAACAACAACAAAAAAACCAAAAACAAAAACAAAAAAAAAAAAGTTAAAAAAAAGAAAAAGCCAAAAACAAAAACAAAACAAAACAAACAGATATGATGGAAGACTCTGCGTTAGCTTTTATTTCGAGTTCATTGAGATATATATTGAATCGACAAAAGCGTTTGAATAACTTATGCCTAATAAAGATACAAAAGTAGGTCAGCTAACAATGGAGCACAATTTGTGCCCATGACCTTTCCAACATACTGTTGGAAAACCTGATTACCAAAGATTGTGTAAATATTGTCAATAAGGAACTCAAGTATGTTTGTTTTAATATCAACTTCCGAGAACTTGTGTGTAGAATAAGTGTAGTGTTCAACTGCATAATTTTTTGAATTGCTGATAGCAAGGTTATGAATGTTTCTCTGTTCCATTAATACCTGTATCATTGTTCGTTCGTCCGTCAGTCACGCTTTTGAGTGCATACTTTGTGCAATCTGTAACTCAAACGTATTTAACCAATATTATGCAAACTTTGCACGATCCCCGTGGAGATCCAGGTTGTCAGAATAGATACTCAGTACCCATTGTTTGTCGTAAGAGGCAGTCCTTCGGACGAGACCGCAAAAACCGACGCCCCGTGTCACAGCAGGTGTGGCACGATAAAGATCCCTCCCTGCTCAAAGGCCATAAGTGCCAAGCATAGGCCTAAATTTTGCAGCCCTTCACCTTCAATGGTGACGTCTCCATATGAGTGAAAAATTTTCGAGGTGGACGTTAAACAATATATAATCAATCAAACTTTGCACGGTATAGTATACAAATTGAAAATGTGGAACTCGCATATTTGAACTGCGATTTTTTTCATCATGTTCGACTTAGCCTTATTTTTACAATTCATGCTATTGGCGGTGCATATTTTGTGTACTTTATAATTCAAAAAAGTTTCCCATCAATATTATTCAAACTTTACACAGTGTTTATATACATATTAAAGATGTGCACGTCCTATTACGGTGAAAGTTGATAAATTTTCACTGTGATTTTAAGCATAATCAACTAAGCCACTTTTATCTGCAATATATGCTGTTAAAATGCTTCTTTTGCTTATTCAACTTTTTATTAAATGTGGAATATAGAGTGGATGTTCTCTGTGTCCTATTATCTGAGATGTCTACATCTGAAGAGATATACGAGGGACACTTTTTAAGTTCGTAGAGTAGAGCGGTCTTTTTAAAACCGCTTGAAATATCAAAATTTTATTTATATAAGACCTTCGAAATATACCCCGTCTACCTCAACACGCATTTGACACCGATCTACCCATTTCCGGAACGCCGCACGGTACTCCTCTTTAGGTATATGTTGCAGACACTGGTAGACCGCACTGCCTATACGACAACAGGATTAAAACGGTGCCCTGTCAGCATTTCCGTTAGTGTTGGGAACAACCAAAAGTCACAGGAGGAGGGGTCAAGGTTGTATGGGGGATGATCTAAGACATCGAGCCCAGATTCTTTCAGATATTCCTGTACCGTAGCGGATTTATGGGCCGGTGCGTTATCATGGAGTAATTTGTTGCCGCGGACATCGGTGCGCGGTCTGCGTTTCTAATAGAAATCAACAAGTTGAGTAAGAACACTTTCTCTGTAAAACTTTGCAGTGACAGAACTACCTTTCGGGACTGGAATGTGAAGGACTGGACCTTTCGAATCAAAGAATATCGCATACAACATGTGATTTGATGTTTTGCAACGGCGCGCAATGACAGGTCTGTCGCCCTCAGATGAAACCCAAACCTTGTTTTTAGCCTTAGAATGGGGTTGAAAATGATAGATCCAGGTTTCATCACCTGTAACTATCTCTTCCAAACGACGTGGGTCACATTTATCATATATTTTTTATAACTTGCGTTGCAAGTCTAACCCGACTTTGTTTCTGCTCGTCAGTGAGCAAATGAGGCACCCAGCGCGCTTAGCCCAAGTCATTCTCGTAAGATCTTCAAAACACTTGTCGAATGAATGCCACTTAATTCTTCTATCGCTTGCACGGTATAACGTGCGTCTTCCTCAATAAACATTTTCACAGTAGCAACGTTCTTTTCCGTCAAAACAGAAACCGGCCTACCCACTTGAGGGTCATTTTCAATTGACTCCCGACCATCATTAAAACAAAGTACCCACTTGCAAACTGTAGCATATTTTAAAGCACCATTCCCATAAACCTTTTTGCAAATCAGCATGAATTTCCAATGACGGAAACCCGAGGTGTGCTCGAATCTTACAATATACCCTCTGTTCAGAGATTTTTCCATCCATATTGAACGCTATATTTTACTATAGTGTATAAAACCACGTGTTGAAAATACCCAGCGCAGCGCGCACGTGGACCTCGTGCGCCGCATCCCGTGATACCGTTCAAGAGAGGAATGATTACACAAGTTCCGTGTAAAAAATCGTGCAACTTCATAATCGTGTTAAAAAGTTATAGGCTAATCTACGAACTTAAAAAGTGTCCCTCATGCTTTTGTGCTTTATCTGAGATGTTTACATCTGAAGATGGTCCAGAACAATAGGTAGAATTAATAAATATATGACGATGACGCAGGACCAGACATGTAGTCGGTTTTGTTTTGGATGTCAAAAAGCCTGGTCTTTAAGTTATCATGAGGAACGATCGTGTAAAGTGTTGAAAAGTTGTACGTTTTTATGCTGTAAATTTGGGAAGAGTTTGTAATTTCAAATCTACTAAAAGTTCTTTAGAATTTTTGAAAATGCACGTTTGATTTACACCACTTTTGGCGTCTGAAGTTTCCTCTTTACGGCAGTTAATATTTTCGCAAGGAGTAAAGACAAGAGCTTGGTAGAACATTTACTGGATCCAGTAATGTATTTTTGGAAGGGTTTTTGGTGTAATTTTGGAATAAAGTAGAGGTTCTGTAAGTTCCATTGACTGGGATATCAAATGTTTTTAAAACTGAAACATGATATTGAAGAACTTCGTCGTTGGAAAGGGAGCTGATTACCAAATGTGGAATTAAGGCTAAGTTCTTTTAAAATTCATTTGTAATAATATAAGCCTTATAAACAAATTACAAGTTACAAGTTAAAACCAATAGATATTCTTCATGTAACCTATCTAATTCTTACATAGCTTCTGGTTAACGGATGATAAATAAATGGTACGCACTTTTGATTAAATGTCTCAACTATATGATTTTGGTATTCCTAATATACTTTTAATCCACTCTGACAAAGTGTCAAGTTTCTTTATACTTAGCCCATCGTCTGACAAAATCTTCAACAGAACCATAATAGAGAAGAAACTCTCGCTCCAATACGCCAGTTTCGAGATAAGAGCTCTTCTGTGTAGGAGGTGCATTTAGTGGAACTTTGAATATCTAAGTGGGACAGAGTGGAACTACAGTCAGTGAAGAAGAGGATAGAATGTATTAAAAACCGGTTTCCATTTTAAATATGTAAATGTATTACATACAAAATACTATTGAAAAAAAAATGTTTTACGAAATTTGAAACATTAAAACAATGTCATATTTGCAAGTAATACCCTGCATATGATACATATGACAAACAAAGTAACGTGATAAACAAGAGTTCTATGTATGAATAACTCCCTGAAACTTATTAAGTACATTCACTTATGCAGTGATGAATATTTGTCCCACTCCCGCATGTAAACAAATTCTTTCGCGCCTTATTATGAACGAAAGTTCTCCAAAGGGAAATAACTCGGATGTATCTCGAAACTGGCGTATTGAAAGGTCGGGACTCTCTGAATTTTGAGCCTTTACAAATACTAGTAAGTGACTCCAGGTCATCATATTCAACTATATCGACATTGACAGTAATGACATGTCCAGCTGGACTATAGTTGAAAGAATAAGGACATAGAAAGATTTTTTGTAAGATGGTTTATATGTAGGCACTGTAAAGTGTGTAATAAAACAGTTTGGATGCATTTGTAGGAAAAAACAGGTTGTAGACTTAAATATTGAAGCATGATAGATTACAAGACTGAACTTTTTTATGACAACATCTATTCCTTTGTTCCCCGTGGGGATCCGGGTTGTTGAATAGATCCTCAGTACCCCTTGCTTGTGGTAAGAGGCGACTAAATGAGGCGACCGCAAAAACCGAGAGCCTGTGTCACAGCAAGTGTGGCACGTAAAAGATCCCTCCCTGCTCAAAGGCCATAAGCGCTGAGCATAAGCCTAAATTTTGCAGCCCTTCACCTTCAATGGTGACGTCTCCATATGAGTGAAAAATTTTCGAGGTGGACGTTAAACAATATATAATCAATCAAACTTTGCACGGTATAGTATACAAATTGAAAATGTGGAACTCGCATATTTGAACTGCGATTTTTTTCATCATGTTCGACTTAGCCTTATTTTTACAATTCATGCTATTGGCGGTGCATATTTTGTGTACTTTATAATTCAAAAAAGTTTCCCATCAATATTATTCAAACTTTACACAGTGTTTATATACATATTAAAGATGTGCACGTCCTATTACGGTGAAAGTTGATAAATTTTCACTGTGATTTTAAGCATAATCAACTAAGCCACTTTTATCTGCAATATATGCTGTTAAAATGCTTCTTTTGCTTATTCAACTTTTTATTAAATGTGGAATATAGAGTGGATGTTCTCTGTGTCCTATTATCTGAGATGTCTACATCTGAAGAGATATACGAGGGACACTTTTTAAGTTCGTAGAGTAGAGCGGTCTTTTTAAAACCGCTTGAAATATCAAAATTTTATTTATATAAGACCTTCGAAATATACCCCGTCTACCTCAACACGCATTTGACACCGATCTACCCATTTCCGGAACGCCGCACGGTACTCCTCTTTAGGTATATGTTGCAGACACTGGTAGACCGCACTGCCTATACGACAACAGGATTAAAACGGTGCCCTGTCAGCATTTCCGTTAGTGTTGGGAACAACCAAAAGTCACAGGAGGAGGGGTCAAGGTTATATGGGGGATGATCTAAGACATCGAGCCCAGATTCTTTCAGATATTCCTGTACCGTAGCGGATTTATGGGCCGGTGCGTTATCATGGAGTAATTTGTTGCCGCGGACATCGGTGCGCGGTCTGCGTTTCTAATAGAAATCAACAAGTTGAGTAAGAACACTTTCTCTGTAAAACTTTGCAGTGACAGAACTACCTTTCGGGACTGGAATGTGAAGGACTGGACCTTTCGAATCAAAGAATATCGCATACAACATGTGATTTGATGTTTTGCAACGGCGCGCAATGACAGGTCTGTCGCCCTCAGATGAAACCCAAACCTTGTTTTTAGCCTTAGAATGGGGTTGAAAATGATAGATCCAGGTTTCATCACCTGTAACTATCTCTTCCAAACGACGTGGGTCACATTTATCATATATTTTTTATAACTTGCGTTGCAAGTCTAACCCGACTTTGTTTCTGCTCGTCAGTGAGCAAATGAGGCACCCAGCGCGCTTAGCCCAAGTCATTCTCGTAAGATCTTCAAAACACTTGTCGAATGAATGCCACTTAATTCTTCTATCGCTTGCACGGTATAACGTGCGTCTTCCTCAATAAACATTTTCACAGTAGCAACGTTCTTTTCCGTCAAAACAGAAACCGGCCTACCCACTTGAGGGTCATTTTCAATTGACTCCCGACCATCATTAAAACAAAGTACCCACTTGCAAACTGTAGCATATTTTAAAGCACCATTCCCATAAACCTTTTTGCAAATCAGCATGAATTTCCAATGACGGAAACCCGAGGTGTGCTCGAATCTTACAATATACCCTCTGTTCAGAGATTTTTCCATCCATATTGAACGCTATATTTTACTATAGTGTATAAAACCACGTGTTGAAAATACCCAGCGCAGCGCGCACGTGGACCTCGTGCGCCGCATCCCGTGATACCGTTCAAGAGAGGAATGATTACACAAGTTCCGTGTAAAAAATCGTGCAACTTCATAATCGTGTTAAAAAGTTATAGGCTAATCTACGAACTTAAAAAGTGTCCCTCATGCTTTTGTGCTTTATCTGAGATGTTTACATCTGAAGATGGTCCAGAACAATAGGTAGAATTAATAAATATATGACGATGACGCAGGACCAGACATGTAGTCGGTTTTGTTTTGGATGTCAAAAAGCCTGGTCTTTAAGTTATCATGAGGAACGATCGTGTAAAGTGTTGAAAAGTTGTACGTTTTTATGCTGTAAATTTGGGAAGAGTTTGTAATTTCAAATCTACTAAAAGTTCTTTAGAATTTTTGAAAATGCACGTTTGATTTACACCACTTTTGGCGTCTGAAGTTTCCTCTTTACGGCAGTTAATATTTTCGCAAGGAGTAAAGACAAGAGCTTGGTAGAACATTTACTGGATCCAGTAATGTATTTTTGGAAGGGTTTTTGGTGTAATTTTGGAATAAAGTAGAGGTTCTGTAAGTTCCATTGACTGGGATATCAAATGTTTTTAAAACTGAAACATGATATTGAAGAACTTCGTCGTTGGAAAGGGAGCTGATTACCAAATGTGGAATTAAGGCTAAGTTCTTTTAAAATTCATTTGTAATAATATAAGCCTTATAAACAAATTACAAGTTACAAGTTAAAACCAATAGATATTCTTCATGTAACCTATCTAATTCTTACATAGCTTCTGGTTAACGGATGATAAATAAATGGTACGCACTTTTGATTAAATGTCTCAACTATATGATTTTGGTATTCCTAATATACTTTTAATCCACTCTGACAAAGTGTCAAGTTTCTTTATACTTAGCCCATCGTCTGACAAAATCTTCAACAGAACCATAATAGAGAAGAAACTCTCGCTCCAATACGCCAGTTTCGAGATAAGAGCTCTTCTGTGTAGGAGGTGCATTTAGTGGAACTTTGAATATCTAAGTGGGACAGAGTGGAACTACAGTCAGTGAAGAAGAGGATAGAATGTATTAAAAACCGGTTTCCATTTTAAATATGTAAATGTATTACATACAAAATACTATTGAAAAAAAAATGTTTTACGAAATTTGAAACATTAAAACAATGTCATATTTGCAAGTAATACCCTGCATATGATACATATGACAAACAAAGTAACGTGATAAACAAGAGTTCTATGTATGAATAACTCCCTGAAACTTATTAAGTACATTCACTTATGCAGTGATGAATATTTGTCCCACTCCCGCATGTAAACAAATTCTTTCGCGCCTTATTATGAACGAAAGTTCTCCAAAGGGAAATAACTCGGATGTATCTCGAAACTGGCGTATTGAAAGGTCGGGACTCTCTGAATTTTGAGCCTTTACAAATACTAGTAAGTGACTCCAGGTCATCATATTCAACTATATCGACATTGACAGTAATGACATGTCCAGCTGGACTATAGTTGAAAGAATAAGGACATAGAAAGATTTTTTGTAAGATGGTTTATATGTAGGCACTGTAAAGTGTGTAATAAAACAGTTTGGATGCATTTGTAGGAAAAAACAGGTTGTAGACTTAAATATTGAAGCATGATAGATTACAAGACTGAACTTTTTTATGACAACATCTATTCCTTTGTTCCCCGTGGGGATCCGGGTTGTTGAATAGATCCTCAGTACCCCTTGCTTGTGGTAAGAGGCGACTAAATGAGGCGACCGCAAAAACCGAGAGCCTGTGTCACAGCAAGTGTGGCACGTAAAAGATCCCTCCCTGTTCAAAGACCATAAGCGCTGAGCATAAGCCTAAATTTGCAGCCCTACACCTTCAATGGTGTCGTCTCCATATGAGTGAAAGATTCTCGAGCGGGACGATAAACAATATTTAATCAATCAATTCCTTTGTTATTAGATTTCAGTTTAAGATACAGACGTCGTAACTCTGAAGGACTATCCGTAACCCGCGGTAGTTTAAAGAGCCTGTGACGAGCAACAGCCAAATTCACGTAATTCAATCTGTATTCTGGTGTTAAAAATTCAAGTATGGACTAAATGTGGTTTCGTTTCTTCAAATAATCTATTCAAAACTTTCAACTGACCAGAGTAACGTTTATGTGAATACGATGTAGACATAATTGTTTGTTGACAAAGTTTAAAGTGAATCAAATGAGAAACTCTCTCTCTCTCTCTCTCTCTCTCTCTCTCTCTCTCTCTATATATATATATATATATATATCTATCTATATATATTGGACGTTTACGTCTTTGCATATTAGGAAAAAGTCCCATCATATTCACGTTATTTCCGTGAGGTATATTCAAATTGCCCACATTACTTTTGTTATTTTGCACCCATATGGAACCGCAGTCTCTAGTGTCTTAATCCAGTGATTTTCTCATTGCTTACTTAAATTTGGACTGTTAGCGTGATTTTGTTTCTGGAATTATTCCCCAGTGCACGAGGTGGAATGATCTGGGAACTGAAATGTTTATAAAGCAGCTGATTACCTCCATTATTTGAAACCTATATCCTGCTATTCTTTTATTTAGTTATCCCTTAGATTCCATAAATCAATCCACAAAGGTTACACTCAATAGTGTAGACAACGTTAGAAGATTTACAAGTCAATATTCCTAAACTACGTCCAGTGACAAATTAATTTTTGATCAATGCAACACAGGTTTTATGCTTTATACTATATTCAGATGTTTATAACTTTTCTACTTTTCAGTACTTCTGTCACATGCTGGGTGCAAAACTCGTAGAGATTGAGACAAAAGAAGAGAATGACTTTCTGAAACAACACGCAAGAACAGCGCATCAACACGGTAATACTGTTCCCACCACACTCCTCCCTCTTCTTAATATTAGCATCATTCTTCTTCATTTGTCAAAATGACAGTAAATCAGACCAAAACCGCACACTTGAAAAAGAAAATGACGGTATACAATATGTGAATCGTGCCTCCAAAGCATCACCTGAAAATGAATCAGGAATGTTTTCAGGTATAGAGGACCAAGTTAAGCAATATGGTTTTGGACATATGGAAGCTGCGAGTTTCGTTCGTTGTATAATGATATGAAAAAAGAAATTCAAAATGTTACATCTTAGATATGTTCCAGCACGTGGAATCTTTTACTATTATATTTCGCATAGATCTATGCTATTCAAAGTAGCTATAATACAACCATATACTGGGATTGAGGTCATGACAGTAATCATATTGCCCGAAACGAAACGGAATGAAAACAGTACACGTAGTTCGGTCCCTCAGGTACTCACTTCATCGTTTCCGGTTCTTAAACCCCGTTAAACGTGACTAAGTTTAATTTATATTTTACTCGCTTCAGCAATTATGTCCTACAAGCAGCAAGCACCTACATATATGTCTAGTAGCAGAAGTGGATCTGAAGGAGGGTTACGGGGGTAGCAATTGTCTAAGCGGTCCCCTTTTTTTTGGTTGAATATTTATTCTTAAATTTTGCAATTTTTTACCATTTTGGAATTAAAACACCCCCTTTTTATGACGAAAATGTAGAATATTGGGTCGCAAGCCAGCCCCCTCCTTCCCCCGAGAATCTTCTGGATTCGCTACTGACTATTGATGATTTATACAACACGATCGTCGTCCAGTCCAGTGAAAAATGAATGTCAGTCTCTCTGGGTTCATTTTTGGTAACCGTTGTTTTGGGTGCATAGACAAATTATTTTGACTTCTTTTTGTGATAAACAACACAAGAGTTGCTATTTTGACGTCACAATGACACTTTCAAAGAGTTTTTGTGGTACGAGTCATAATGATTTTGTAGAATAATTCAAAAAGGATGAAAAACCTGTAAAATTCCTTATCACTAATTTTTTTTTGTTCGGTTTATGACTGTAAAAGCCTGCGAAGTCCTTAGCGAACCATTACCCGAACAGGTCTACATAGTTACGTATAGACGGAAATAAAAAAATCAATAATTGCATGATACGGTATTCTTTTTCCTCCATAACACGAATGTCTCAGTCCTCCATTTTGTGTTTGTTTTATACTGCACTCTGATGAACAAAAATTACGTCGCGTATTTGTAACCACCGTCATATTTCCTTATCATGCATAATGTACAGATCACTCCGGTTTCTGGATTGGTGGAACAGACGCTGTTGTTGAGGATAAGTGGGTGTGGATGACGTCGCAGACTGACTTTTCCTTCTCGGACTGGGCGCGGAACTTCCCGGATGATTATGACGGTAACGAGGACTGTGCTCACATGTGGACTGAGGTGGATTTTTCGTGGAACGATTCCCATTGTGACGAGAGAATGAATTTCATCTGCGAAAAACAGTATGACTGTCTCAATAATTATCTATGCAGATTTAAAACTTAACAAAATGAGATGCTTCAATAATTGAAGACAATTGCGCATAACAATTTATTATATATATTTCATACAACTGAAGATATAATTTTAAAATTCAATTACTACGCGCTATGAATCAGAAATTTCTTTCATTAGAATTAATGTTTTTTTGTTTAATTCTACCAGTGCGTGCAATTATTGAAAACGATATTCATGGGTGAATTAACATTTGATGATAATTAATGAGTGTCATAATTCATTTGATATCATTAAATTGATTGTATTCAGTAATTCATTTGAGGATACCTACATTTCAGCATATTCACAATTGTTGCTCTCTCTCTCTCTCTCTCTCTCTCTCTCTCTCTCTCTCACTGAATTAAATTGCATTCATCATTTCTTCCTTAAAATTAGAATACAATCTTTCCTGATGTGTTCTTTAAATGAAGTGAATTAGAAAATTCAGCAAATTATTTTGAGTGATCTCTTAATGATGAATTGAGAGCATCATTTTCCCGAATTATTGAATCCATTAAACGAATTATGAATATGTCCTATGGAATCATAAATATCATGAAATGGATTAATGTGTGTAAGAAATGACATAATGCGGGCTTTAATGGTATCATGAATATATATATTTTCATGTGAACATTCAGATACATGTGCCAAGTTCTATAGTTCATCACACACAGAGTGATACGATTCGGAGTTTCAAAAAGAACAGCTTAGAATGTTCCGTGTATTCGTCTGTAAACCTCCTTTTCTGTACTTTCAGACTGGAGGAAATGCTTGTTATTGGGTAATAAAGAAGAGAATGATGGAATACGAATATACCAACACGAGTTCAAATAAATGATTTATTCTTCAATTTAATTTGTTGTATATTAGAACTATTCGGTGTATTGCAAATAATTTTATACTTTCAACAAGAAAACCATGGGCCACATCGCTCGCTTAAGTCAACTTGGCCTTGTCGTTGTTCAGCTGTTGTGATCCTTAAAGATTTTTTTTCAATCTTCCCATCAAATTTTGATCCCATATTGTGGCCCCAGTCTAGCCCCAAAGAGTGAATGTGAATTCACACTATGGGGATGCCCCAACACCAATATTACTAACATGACCTTGCTGTTCTGGAGTAGATCAAGGTCACGTTATAGATTAGAATGTGGAATGAAAGGTCTTGCCTTAAGAAATCTGTATACAAAACACGAAAGCTCTATCTCAAATAGTTCAGTAGATATTGAATAGGTTAGATTTTTAAAAAGTAAGATTGAATACCACGGTCAAACACCATATGCATGGTATCACAAGGTCTTGCCCAAAAAAATCTATATACAAAATACGAAAGTTTTACCTTAAATAGTTCAGGAGATGTTTAATACGTTATTGCTTTAAAAGTAGGTCAAATTCCGAGGTCAAGAATCATAATATAAAATGAAAGGTCTAGCCATGAAGGATCTATATACAAAATATGAAAGCCCTACCTTAAATAGTTCAGGAGACTTTCAATATTTTACGTTTTCTTAAAAGTAAGTAAAATCTCAAGGTCAAAGTCACAAGGTTAGAAAAAAATGTTTTACCACAAGGAATGCATACATGATATATGGGAGCCTTATTAGTCTGGTCCGATTTCAGCTAAAAAGAACTTCTAACGGCAAATTATTATTATTTGGTTCAACATAACTTTTTAACCTAATTTGAGTATGCTGAATCTGAAAAAATATGTTGAACTTCATGAAAATGGCGTTAAATAGGTCAAAATGGCGATTCAAAATGGCGGACAGTAATTTTTTTCAAATCGTTTTGAAACGCGCATGTAGAAAAAAAAATGTAAAAACTATGATTACAAAATACAATAGCATCGAGAAAAAGATAGAAATAAGCATGCGACCCTAAAAAAGCCATTGCACGAAAGAAAACCCGAATTTTCTCTGTTTTTCCTCAAAATTCAACGTATACTGTTCCTACATTGTTCTTTGCTTGTGACTTTGCACTTACAAAGGTCCATGCACAGCAAATTGTTACGCTTGCACCCACACCTCAATGTTTTACAACCTGTTGTGCAACTACATGCAATCAAGTCTAAACAAGATTCTGGAATTGGGTCTAAAGTCATCAGAATAGGCACTAGAATACCTTCATTCAACTTCCATCCCATCTCAGTTGGAGATGGTAATGTGGGGTTACTTATATTTGCTTGTCTCCATACCAGCGCTTGATAATGTGCACGTTTAATGTGCAGATGCAAGGCATCGCTAGTGGGGGGCATGTTTTCGGGGCTCTTGGATTTTCCGAATAAAATGTTCCTAACCGAGTCAGTTGACGACACTGTGCCCTGGTTATACAGCTTGCATACGAACTTTTCACAGTCGACTATTTTCTGTTCAGTTAAATTGCCCTCTCCAAAACCCCCAAGAAGCCCAACATTGTCTTTGTAAACCTTAAATCCAGTTTTTTTGGATATCCCAAAGAAAAAAGAAGTTGTGTCACATCCAGTCAGAGCATGGAATGCTAACAGATTCGTGCACATTTCTGGAGAGGTAAAGGTTTTCTCTACAACAGCATGAATAGGAATGTTCTTGGGCTTTGTAGATGTTCCAGCAACCATCCACAACTGTATATTTATTTCTGAAAAGAAAGATACAAGTAGCAGTAAAACATCAGTATCAGATGCTAGTACAACAACTGAACTGCAAGTGGATTCTTTCGCACAATGTATGGCATGAAGAACTATTCTAGTATCTGCCTCTTCATGTGACGCATGTAGGGCAGATATATCGAGGAATTCGTCATTGCATTTAACGCTATTCTCATCGAGAAACCCACCAGCAGTAACAACAGTTTTCTCTGTGGGTGCATGAAGAATTATCTGCTCAGATAAAAGGCAGCTAGGTCTTTCTTGTTGTCATTCAAAGACAAAAAAGCTGAAAAGTTATTCGGGAGTGGCACATCCTTATTTTCAATAACCCTTCTAACTGGCTGCTGCCCTTTTGCCCTACGAGAACGAGTGCCCGATTTTATAGATTGTTCCCTGTAACGGTCGAACAGAACATCAACTCTTGAATACATGGCCCCTTTTCTCACCACAGTGGAAACAAACTCATCTGCAAAGTCTCCAAATGTTTTCATGCCATGTGTTTTCATGCTCTGAACTAAAGCCTGGCCATCTATGACCAAAGCTGGTGATTCGCCTACATTTTCGACTCGCGCCCTTACATCAACATCTTGAAGTATGTCTTCTAAAACAACAGATTTGTTTCCAGACTTTAGTGCACCGCTGGTATCCGCTATAGATATCGGCACAGGAAGGAGCTCGTGTTTCAAAATCTGCTCTAAATCAACCTCTCGTCCGGCCTTATATGCAATGACAAGTCTCTGCAGTATGTTCCGATCTGCCTTTAGAATTTTTTTCTTTTCCACAGCTTTTGGTACAACTTGTACCTTGTATAAGGAGTCAAATGTTAATGAGCAGCTTTTTTTCAGAACACTTCTCAAAGGAACTTGTAAACTACTTGTTTCTATGTTTGGTATCAGACGATCTTTTACGAAATTCTCTAATGATATCTGTCCCAAATTTGCTGCAGAAAGTAAGGACTCCTTGATCATATCTGTAGCTTTGTCTTTTGTAACTATATTGATCAGTTGATCTCTTTCGTACAAAAGGTCAAATACTCTAAACCTTTTCATTGCATCAACGAGCGAATCCTCGTACACTGCATCAGTAACTTGTCGACTCTTTGATGCGTCCTTGTGTGTGAGAATGTCATCTGGATTCACATCGTACATCACCTTTGTAAGAAGACTTATATGAGATCTCAGATTGTAGGAAAGGGACCACCTACTGAGAGCAGATGGAGTCCTAGTAATTCCTACAATTCCACCACCTTTCTTACCCGTGGCGTTTAGCCATTCTTGACTTTGGTCTGGGTCAACTTGATTGAAAGTTCCAGCACTTCTCTTGACGACAAAATTTCCATCCTGAAACTCTGATAGTACTTCAGTAGGCAATTGGTGGCAATCAGCAAGATACACACTACCCCACCTAGCATAATTTGTATGGTCATATCGGAAGAACCATGGGAGCATTGAACGGAAAGACTTCAAATATAAATCCCAAAGCCCATCTCTTTCTGACTTTGTAAACATTAAAAGGATAGAAACCATGTCCAAATATGACCACCAAAACAGGACATTTGGGTTGTCAATTTCCTGTCTGAAACTTGAAAAATACTCTTTGAAAACAGGATTTTGCAGTTGGTCAATGCTAGAAAGTATGTCTTGCTGTTCAGTCATGATGCCATTCAATGTTTGCGAATGATCAACATTTTTGGTAGATACAAATAACACAAAGTCTGGCAGTAAAATCTTCCAGATTGCTTGAGCAGTAATTTTATGGGCTCTCATGCCACGACTGTAGTGCTTTCCACCTAATACATTTTCAGCAGCCACAGGTCCTAATAACTCGCATTCCATCCACAGTTCATGCAAACCAGAACCTCTCATATGATCTCCTATACATTTCATGAAATTCATAGCTATATGTAAGCCACCCATTCTTGGAACAAGCCTGTCTCTATACTCAGGAACTGACCATTTTAAATCCATCAACTTAAAGTACAAAGCTTGATCAACTGTGATAACTGTATGACGTTGACCAAGATGCTCAGATATGTGCATGCATTTCTGGACAACTGTGTTAAGTGTATCCATTTCATGAGCAGGTGCTTGTACAATAGGCATGTAACCAACAAGTGTGAGATCCGGGTTTTTACTACTGACAGACTGATTATGTCCTGACCAACTAGCTGGGACTTTCTGCTTATGTCTGTGCAAATGAAACGCCAATTCATTAGCAAACTCTTGAGAGGACAATTGATTCTCTGAGTCAGAAGGTTGGAAGATATCTAACGTAACTGGTCTGGGATAGTGAGGTTGTGATTTTCCTTCTACTATTGGGGAAATGACAATACTGTCCATCTGAGGAGGTACCTTCAATGTCTCATTTGAAGATGGACTTATGTGCTGAAGGTTAATGTCATTTCCCGACCCTCGTTGCCAACATGCTATCTGCGTTGCATGGAATGTTTCCTTGCCATCCAGTGTTGAATCACTAATATCAATATTGTCAGCTGTAAAGTGTGTGAAAACGCTTGGCTTTAAATTCGAGGGAAGGAAATGTCCAGTCCTTTCGTCCATAGACTGAAGGCTTTCCTCTGCAAGCCCAGTGTCAACACGCAGAACATCTTTATAACTCAGGGTGTGACCAGCACTATTAAACAAGTTTAACAGCTGTTTTGACCTTGTCATTTGATGCAAGGTGCATGCAAGGCCAATATGCTTTGGAGTCCACTTTTTTCCATTACTTACCCCATACACAATCTCCTGAGCTACGCTCACTATTTTCTTCTGTCTGCTGCAATCTGGATTGTCATTGCCATCAGTACAATCAAAGACCTCTTGTCCGCCATAAAGAAGATTCAGAAACATGAGGATACTATCTGGGACACAACTTACGGCATCAGCCTCACAAACATTCAAACCCATGTGACCAGGTCTATCTTGCAGGTCTGATCTTAATCTTAGTGCAACATGTACCAGTTCATGAAATGAGTTGTGTGGAGGTTTATAACATGGCATAGTGAGTAATTCGTCATCCATGGTATCTTGGTCATCATGAAACATATCTCCAAAATGAGATTTAGAAAGAATATGGGGCACTAAAAGAGTTTCGCGTTCAGATACTGCTCTATCGAGGGGACGAAGAAACTGGAAGATATTCTGCACCTTGGCTTGCAGATTTTCTTTAAACGTTGATCTACGAGTGATAAAAGACTGTGGCATTTCAGATCCTACCTCTTCTACCAACTTGGAGTACCTGTTCCATGTATCAGAGAGCTGTAAGATTTGGCACTTGCTGGCTGCGTACTCCAGTTCTCGAACAAGAAATATCATGGCCAGATCTTCACATTTTGACTCCTTTTCTGTTTTTTGTGTATCATACTTAAAAGCATTCATGCATTTTAGATGGTACTTACCCTCTGCAGCTATCAAATCGCTAACGTTTCCTAACTTAACACGAAGTATGTTGTCATACTTTGCATTTTTAAGAACCATGTCGCTAACAGAAAATGTTGTAATGTTGAATAGCTTCTGTTTAATTTGTTGTTGACAAAATATGCATAACTCCCAATCTATTGGTGTAGATGCATTTCGCAAAGTTCGGGATGCTGCTGCAGAAGGGTGTGAGCAAGATGACGTAGACGGTACATCATCCTCTGTATCGACGTTGATTGTATCAGATGTGTTTGTAAGCAAACATGCTTTTCTTTCCATTAACTGAATTGGTCTGGGGTGAGTAAATGCACTATAGCATTTCCTATGACATAGAACTCTATCATTCGGACTTAATTTTTCTATTCTGTCAATGGCATCATAGTTCCTGGCATCTTTAACTTTCTTACGACGAGATGCCCTCTCGGTCAACGTTTCGATAGACTTTTTGCTTTTTAATTCTAACGTGTCTGTCTTTTTTTCCTGACATATAACACACAAATCTGTATCTATTTGATAACTTCGCTTAAGTGATCGTTCAGTCATGATTTCTAATCAATGAGTGGTGAGATATGACAAGCCTATAACCTCGGCCATCAGTTTTATACCTTATGTCAGAATCATTTGTTAATTCGATCCTCGATTGTGTCGGTCGCGCTATTGTGAAAACCATTGAACACTGTGTTGAATTTCAAGTGCATTTATATCATAAAGTATGCAATACGTTAACTGAATAATTTGCACAATTAGAAGGAAATAAGCATTAAATATCATATCAAAATGCATATATATACTGTGCGTCAATATGCGGTTGCGAAAAAATGAATTAATTGGGATCTAATCGTTTTTTTCACAATTTTAATTGTTTAACGAACATTGAACAATTTATTCTATTTTTCAGACACATATAAGTTTAGTACAAGCCTTTAAATTGCTTTAATTTGCAATAAACTTTTTTAAAATAAAGCCATATAGATAATTTTGCAAATTTCAACACCGCCATTTTGAATCGCCATTTTGACCTATTTAACGCCATTTTCATGAAGTTCAACATATTTTTTCGGATTCAGCATACGCAAATTAGGTTAAAAAGTTATGTTGGACCAAATAATAATAATTTGCCGTTAGAACCCATTTCTAGCCTCTTTTTTCAAAATCTGGACCAGACTATATCACTCGCTATTCAAAATTGGTAAATGATAAGGTTAAAGTTTTGAAATCTGGGTCAAACTCCAAGGTCAACGCCGTACTTCATGTATAAGGAATCAATGTGCAAATAATGAAAACTCGACCTTAAATAGCACAGGAGAAGTAGGTCAAACTCAAGGTCAAGGTAACGAGGTTAAAAACAAGAGGCCCACGTGCCTTGATGGTGAACTGAGTACCATAATTCATACACAGACATGTCAGAGAGTTTCATATTTGCATTTAAGCCTGGAATCTTTTGTTCACAATTTTATATGATCTTTCTAAATATGCATACAATTCCCATTCAATTACAATAGAAGGAAAGACGTTTAAATATTTAAATCAGCCCATATTTCCCTAACCTGCAAGGTGCAATGAATTTCATGATTTGGTAAAGGGCTCCACGTACGTAATAACCATGTATTTGGTTTTTCTCTTACATGTGTGGAAGTAGAGAAAGTTTTTAAAACTTTCCCCTTTTTTGCAATTTTAGCCCAAAACATGAGGCCCTGGGAGAGCTATGATCATAAATTTCACAATATCCAATAGTTTTTGCCCTTCACCTAGGGCCCCAGGGTTGCAGGAGTCCTGAAAATTACAATATGTGTCCCCCTTGTCCCAAAGGTGCTTCATACAAAATTTTGGAGAAATTGGAATGGTAGTTATCAAGAAGTTTAAAATGTTCAATTATTAACACATTTAATCTCTGATCATTTTGGTTCCACCCTCATACCAAATCCCCCTACCCCTGGAATCATGAACTTTACAATTCTGATGAAGGGCTACCCTGTTCATTATATATGTCTATTAGCCGGATAGCTGAAAAATTGCTCAGGCGGCTATAAACAAACAAAACAAAATATATGTCTATTCAGTTTCAGTTTAGTATCAATAGTACTAAAAAGATGTTTCTTAAAATGTTTTACACATAAATACCAAATACCAAGTTTAGCCCCACCCTAGGATCAGAAGCTCTACCCCGGAGATAATGAAATTTACATATTTGGTAGAGGCCTTCCTGCTCTACCTTACTATGCATATAGTTTTTCTAACATATTTGCAGTTCTAGAGAAGAAGATTTTTTGAAAATTGACCATTTTTAGCAGTTTTATGTCTGCCTTGTCCAAAAGATCTTCCTACCAAATCTGAAAAGAATTAGAATGGTAGTTATCAAGAAGTTAACGCACGATGGACGACGGACGACGACGGTTGCAGACCAATTGCAATAGGTCATCTGAGTTTACTCAAGTGACCTAAAAACTTTGGTATCAAAGAAAGGGTCTTGTTACAAGGAGTGTGCATATGAAATATAAGAGTCCTATAACTCACCATTCAAACGTTAAAGTTTCAGACAGACAGGGACAAACAATATGCCCCTGACTACAGACACGGGAGCATATAAAACTTAAATCCACACAACTTGGGAATATTTACATTTGGGAATGGTTTTGTGTGGCCCTGGTATTCTTGAAAAGAATTTGTTTACATGAATCCCCTGTAAATTCCCATGTAATTGTGTCCCAGCCCTATATCTGGGGCCCCTGAATTGAACAAACTTGAATCTGGACTACCTGAAGATACTAGCATATCACTGTGACTAATCGTGGCCCTGCTGTTGTTGAGATGAATAATTTTAAAGACATTTCTTTATAAATTCCAATGTAAAACTTTGATCCCTTATTGTGGCCCCACCCTACTTCACGGGACCACAATTTGAACAAACTAGAATCTCACAACTTGGCCTGCTTGCATATCAACATGATTAATCATCAAGGAAGATTCTAAAATATTTTCCTATATATCAGCATGTAAAACTTTGATCCCTTATTGTGGCCTCACTCTCCCCCTGGAGGCCATGATTTGAACAAAGTTGAATCTACCCTTTGTCAGGAAGCTTTACATATTTCAACTTTCTGGACCTCACCCTATTTTTGCCTTTACTTGATTATCTCCCTTTTGAAGTAACAGGACCCTTCATTTGAGCAAACTTGAATCCCCTTTACCTAAGAATGATTTATACCAAGTTTTATTGAAATTGGTTCAGTGGTTCTGGAGAAGAAGATGAAAACGTGAAAAGTTTTATTGACTGCGGGCAGCTAGCCAGACGACAGAAAAGAGGTGATCAGAATATATCTCGCTTGAGCTTTCCACTCAGGTGAGCTAATAAGGCAGATTAAAAAACGGGCCTTTGGACCAAAACGCACAAAGAAAACACCACATTGACAGATCAAGTCTGAGTTGAGTTTCTTTACTCATGACCTACTATAGACTGAATCATCCTAGCGGTAAGGGACTTTGTATTGCTTGCATTACACTCAGAATGCTATTTGTTTGTTTGGGGGTGTTTGTTTATTTGTTTGTTGGGTTTTTTATTTTTGTTTGTTTGTTCGCCCCCCCCCCCCAAAAAAAAAAACAACAACAAAAAAAAAAAAAACCATAGAGCACAATGGAGAACAAAAGTTGCCTGTCTACCGATGATATATGGAGATACAGTAATATAAATCATGAAAGTTTGCGAAATCTTCCTGTATTTGTGGAAACAAAAACGTACAGCTTTACATCGGGGAAAGTCGTGTACAAATATTATGATCAAATATACCTTTAATTATTTGAAGATATTATTAATTGTTGACCTCATCAAGTAAACTAATGTTCGCATCAACTCAATTATTGCTCTCATCAGTTGAATTAATGCGCGCTTCAATTCGATTATCGCTCTCCTTAATTAATTACGTACGCATCAATAATTGAATTTTTGCTCTCATCACTTCAATTGATGCACACATTAATTCAATTAATGAGAGCTATAATTGAATTGAAGCGCGCATAGATTCAAAGTGTTGTTCTCATCAATTCAATTGATGAAAGCATCAATGTGGTGAAAATATTGCTCGCAAAAATTAAAATAATTCAGAGCTCGGTATAAATGATTTGATGATCTCTGTAAATTCATTTGATGATATCTTTCATTATTTTACAACGCTTTTGTATAAGGAATTAATGCGCGCATCAATTATATTAAAGAGAACAACAATTCAATTAAAGAGATCAATAATTCAGTTGTGGATATGTTGAATTGAAGATATACCTAATTATATAGTTGCTCTCTCTCTCTCTCTCTCTCAAAGAATTATCGTGCGCATCAAATTAATTAATGATGTCATTAATTCATTTGAAGATAGCAATAATTAAGTTAATGCTCGCACTAATTGAATTGATGCACGCATTAATTGAATTATTGTTCTCTTCAATTGAAATGTAGCATGCATTAACTCAACAGAATAAGTCATGCTATCATTCGTTCAACTAAAGCGCACAGTAATTCAGAACTGAAGCTATCATTAATCATTTGAAAAGATCTTTGACTGAATTGTTGCGCGCATTAAATGAATATATGATATCTTCAAATAATGAAAGATCTCTTCAATTATTTAAGTTTATGTTAATTTGCTACTCCGTACCCCTGTGCATACTCTCCTCGTCAAATCTGTACATCAAAGTCAATCGATTTGATAGAGAGATGCACCAAGTTCAGCAAACTGTACAGGAAGTTGAAAACAGCATCAAAACTGTAATGTCCTGAGTGACCACACATTCCATGCCTGTTAACTCTTTTATTATCTCCCTCACTAGAGAGTTCCACAAAACAATAATCAGTTACCAACAATTCGTACCCATAATAATTCGCATACATTACATCCTTTCATTTAAAAAAAAAATAAAAAATGACAAGTTACTTGAATTAGATACACAATAGTATCAAGTCCATATTATAAGAGTCAAATTTCACTCATACTGATAACTGAAATTTCACATAACATAAACTGAAATTTACTAACAATTGATGCAATAAATTATCTGAATCACTGCATGAAATATCATTAAACAAAGTCACTAGTTGGAATAGTTCTCCAGATATTTGGGTTTCTTAATTTCACGTCCAGATCTGGTTCTGCTAATCAAATCACTGTCCAACAACGGTGGTGCGATATCAACGGATTCGCGGTTAGGAATAGAACACTGTTTTGACGAGACGTTGAGAGTTTCTGTTTAAGGAGACTGCTTCCGCGTGACATTTGGAGTTTCTGGTTCGCAATGCGTAAACACATGTGGATTCCTTGAATTCATCATTGGCGGCACCGCACACTCGCCAGACGAGATCACGTGTGGTTCTTCTTTGGTTTTGAGGAGCATGCGATTATTCCTTCTATATAATCGATCACTTCCGGCTTTCACAATGTGCGAACGAGGTTGATCCGTATGTTTTATGAATTCAGCAGGCTTCCAACCTTCTGGCGACTGTATCCTAATAGTGTCTCCAGGTTGACATTGTTCACGCTCTTTCGCTCCGCGATCGTAGTAATGTTTCTGCTTCTGACGATAGTTCATCAGCTTGGAAGACACGACTTCTGATTGAACTGCTGTCGGTTTCCTGAGATTATCACTCATTGGTAAACAAGTTTTTGTGCGTCGACCCATAAGTCTCTGCATCGGTGATCCAATCTGTTCGTCTCGAGGTGTGTTCCTGAGATCCATAAGACTCAAATACACATCATCACCAGATTCACTGCATTTCTTAAAGAGGTTCTTCACTGTTTGCACAGCTTTTTCAGCAAGGCCGTTAGATTGTGAATACTGAGGTGAAGAGGTTACATGCTCAATACCGTAGTTCAAGACAAAAGACTTGAATTCAGCACTTGTGTATTGTGGACCATTGTCATTAACTAGAGTGTCCATAATACCATATCTCGCAATGTTCTCTTTCAGGTGCTTGATAACATTCCGTGACGTGGTATCGCGTTTTAGTGATGCTACGTCAATGAAGTTGAAATAGTAGTCCACCATGACTAAGTAATGAAATCCATCCAATTCAAACAAATCTGTGGCTACCTTGCTCCACGGTAACGAAGGTATGGGGTGTATCAACATAGGTTCCTTCTGAGGTTTGCGCTGAAACTGTAAACATGCACTGCAACGACTAACCACATACTCTGTCTGCTTGTTCATCCCTGGCCAACAGACAAGTTCCCGTGCTCTTTGTTTGCATTTCAACATCCCTATGTGTGAACTGTGAATAGTTTTCAGAGTAGACGGTCTTAGCTTAACTGGAATAACAATGAGTTCTCCACGGTAGATCACACCATTGTATGTTGAAAGTTCATCTCTGAAGTCCCAGAACTGTAATACTTCAATCGGTGCATCAGCTCTTCTTGTGGGCCAACCATCACTAATGACACGCTTCAACATCTGCAACTGGTCATCTCGTTTTGTTGCATCTGCAATCAGGTCATGTTTGTTACTTGTCGGTGTCTCTGCTTTGAAGACCATCATCTCATCATCCATAGATTGACATGTTTCTGGTCAGGGTAAACGACTTAAACAGTCCGCAAGTCCTAGATCTTTTCCTTTGACGTAAACAAGACGAAACTCATAAGGTTGTAGTTTCAACATCATCTTTTGGATACGCATTGGTGCAGATGTCATTGGTTTGCGCATGATGGTTTCCAAAGGTTTGTGATCAGATTCAATTGTAACATTGGTTTTGCCGTACAAAATTTTATGGAATTTCTCGCATCAAAAAACAACTGCCAGTAGCTCCTTCTCGATCTGGGCGTAGCGCTGTTCCGCAGTAGTCAAGGCTCTGGAAGCGTACGCAACAACTCCATTCTGCTGGACAACAGCAGCACCTAGTCCCTTCATAGATGCATCCACGCTGAGAGTTACTGGTTGACTGATATCAAAGTATCTGAGAACTTCAGTTGAGGTAAGTGCTGTTTTCACATTCTCAAATGACTGTTCCGCTTCAGGAGTCCAATTCCAATCATCACTGGTCTTAAAGCTCTGAGAGGTGCGTTCAGTTCACTCAGATTGGGAATGAACTTGGCCACGTATGCTAACATCCCAAGGACTGTTTCTAATTCTGCATGATTTTCTGGCGCTCTCATCTCGGTGATTGCTCTAACACGTTCAGGAGTAGGCTTTAGTCCTTCACCAGTCAATAAATGACCTACATAGTTCACTTCACTTTTGGCCAGAACACACTTGCTTTTGTTCAATTTCAAGTTTATGGCCTTAGCCCGTTCGAATACAGCTCGTAAACGACTGTTGTGTTCACTATCATTCCGACCATGTACAAGAATGTCGTCCATAACAACTTCCACACCATCTATGGTTCCAAAGTGATTGGTCATTTCACGTTGAAATACTTCTGCTGTACATTTAAGTCCCATCGGCATGCGCAAGTAACGGTACCGTCCGAAAGGAGTGTTGAACGTTGTGAGAAGTGAACTCTTCTTTGAGAGCTTAATCTGGAAGTAGCCCATGTTTGCGTCCAAAGTTGAAAATATCTGGCTTCCATGAACTCGAGTTACTATGTCCTCTATAGTATTCATAGGGAAATGTTCGCGCAATACAGCTCTGTTCAAGTCAGTAGGGTCTAAACAGATCCTTACGCGTCCATTCTTCTTGCGCACACACACCATACTGCTAACCCAACTGGTTGGTTCCGTCACTGGTGCAATGATGCTACACTTCACTAAGTGGTCAAGTTCTTTCTTTACATCGTCCCGCATTGCAACAGGTAATGGTCTTGGTGCATGAACAACAGGTGCCACAGAGTCGTCCACCTTGATATCATATTCTCCTGGTAGACAACCAACACTGTCTCCAATCACATCTGAGAATTCTCGAAGGAGTTCGCCCACAGACGATTTAACACTGTTCACCATGTTCACTCGCGTAATGAGACCAAAATATAAACTATCTGGTCTTCCTAATAGACTGATGTGTTTGGGTGTATCCATAATCTTAAATGTTAAGTTGCGAGACACAGTTTTGTACCTACAGGGCAATGTTATTTCACCATAAACTTTTGTAGGGTTTCCACACACACCATGGATAACAGTACTGCTCCCACAAATTGACGAAATTGATGTAAATTGTTGAGCTATGGATTTGGAAATGATGTTGCATCTGACTCCACTGTCAATTTCTAACTCCAGCGGTAATCCTTTTACATCGAAAGTAACAGTCCATTCACTGTCTTCACTGGAAGCAACATGTACCATTTCAAATGAGTTCTCCATGAATGCTGTATAACACTGCTGAACCATGCTTTGATCAAAAATATCACATACTTCATCCCCTTGTTCTTGATAGTCTGAGTAATGAACATGGCGTTTTGATTGTTTGTTAGTTCTGCGTCCGTGACGTGGTTGTCCTCTGCGTTGTTGATGGTTTTGCGAGCGACCTTTGCACTGTGGTGAGCCTTTGAAATGTACTCTAATGCCACACTCATTACAGGTTTTGTTGAAAGCTGGGCATTGACGATAAGCATGATGCTTGGTGCATTTTTCACAGTACGGGTGTTTCCCTTGATATCCAGGTCCAGGTTTCTGTTTCCACTTGGATGAACTAGCGTAATTCACTGTCGGATTTTCAGTAAGAGTGTCAAGATGTGCTTTGGTAAGCTCTACTTGTCTGTATGTCTGTATTACTTTATCTAGAGTTATGTCTACTGCAGGAATCTCCATAAGTTTTTCTGTACACTTACGGTCATTAACTCCATTGATGATCATGTCACAAATAAATCCTTCACGCTGATCACCATACTCACAGAATTCAGCCTTCTTCTTCAGTTCAGAAATATAGTCCATAATGGTCTTATTTCCACGTTTTGTGTTCAGGAATTCTTGCCGCTTAATGTTTCTGTAGTTATGTACACCATAATGTCTATCAAACATACGAAATACGGTTGTCAGGTCATGTTTATCCTCGGCCGGAACTGCATCTATGCCTGCCTCTACATTGGCTTCTACTTCCGGTGCCCAAGCAAATGAATCGTAAATCCTTATGGCACCACTTCCCATGTTCGCGAGTAATACTCCTACCTTGCGTTTCCCTGGTTTGTCATCAAGACGAAGCGCGTCTAGATGAATCAAAAACGAACGTTTGTAAGCGTTCCATTCCTGAGCTGTCGTGTTTGGGTCACTGGGGTTAAATTCAGGCAGTGTTCTTAGCGACTGTGTCGACATGGCGTCCTTATCTTTCGGAATAAAATGTCACAAAAGTTTAAAAAGTTATTCGCCAATTCCTCGTGAGCGGATGGCGAGAGATACACACGATATCCGCACTTCTGACACCATGTAATGTCCTGAGTGAGCTCAGGACATTACAAAAACAATTAGTGATATGTTTGATGATGGCAATGTTGCGACCGATTTGACAAGTCTGAAAAGGGAATCTCAGAAATTAGAAGAGAAATTCAAAGAGAGTGTATACGCCGCCATAGAACGACATGAAGAAATGAAGAGATCAGTGATTGACTTAAAGAGTAGATCTATGCGGGATAACCTTATTTTCAGTGGAATCGATGGGGATAGAAACGAAGATTGCGAGGAGATACTCTGAGATTTTCTGTATAAAAAAACTCCGTGTGGACTACGATTTTTCATTCGAGAGAATACATAGACTTGGAAAGTTAAACGAATATTCCGAAAGACCTAGGAACATAGTGGTAAAATTCTCTTTCTTTAAGGACATGGAACAAGTCAGACTCTTGGATCCACGCTGTCTGAGAGGATCCCGTTATTGGGTCAACGAACAGTACCCTGCAGAGGTGGAAAAACTCTATCTGGTCATTAGGTCATGAGGCAGGCTAGGGATGACCGTCGACGCGTTAAACTGGTAAGGAAGTCCTATATATTGACGGCGAGGTTTACACCAGAGAATGAGAGGACACAGCCTGCGAGCAACCATGCAAGATTCCATAACCGTGTGGGTGAGTCATCCCACCAAACACCGACCCCTGGATCCGCCTCGAACAAACATTGATTGGAGATGAGGAAGCCAGCAAAACGTGCGCGTCAGAACATGAAACCTGACAGACATAAGGACCACGCCGGAGAGCAGACACGCTCTAAACATAAAATAAAAATATTGGTATTCCGCTTTCCGGGACTGTTTTGGACACAGTATGCAATAATTTTGGCTACAAAATGGTTGATTTTTGTAAAAATAACAATTTATATATTGTCAATGGTTGGGTGGGTAGCGACGTGGATATAGGAGCTCTTACGTGTAAAAACTGTGGTACTGTGGATTATGCTGTTTTTTGTTGTTTTTCCCCCTTGTAGTTCAGAATTGTTTCAGTATTTTTCTAATTTTGAGGTTTTAGATTTTTGTGATCTATATTCCGATGTACATAATCCAATATATTTTAGTATTAAGATATTACAAAAGGAATTGGGTGTTAACCCTGCATCTGTACTAACCCAACCAACCGTGAAATTATGGTCAGCAGACAAAGCAGACGTTTACCGCGAAAATATTGATAGCCATACGATAGAGGTGATTACTGAGGAACTGTTACATTTAAACTCCACAAATAGCGTGAATAAATTTTTTTTTGTTTGTTTTTATTTATAGTCGCCTGAGTGTGAATAAAGAAAATATTAACAATATTATATCAAAATTATGTGATGTATTTATTTGAACAGCAAAACAATCGTTTGATATTAAATAGTATAGTATGAATAAGAAAAAAAGCAATATACCGTGGTTTAATTTAACATGTAAAACGGCAAGAAAGAAATTTCACTTAGCGAAGCGCATACACAAACGTGACAGAGGTACCGAAAACAAAGAGATTTTGAAGTTGGCTAGCAAAAATTATAAAATGGTCATGAATGAATCGATGAAGAAATACAGAAAAGACCTATGGAATAAACTTAGAAACCTGTGCACTACCAATACCAAAGATTGATTGATTGGTTGATTGATTGGGGTTTTACGCCGTGTTGGCAATATTTCAGCCATTTTACGGCGATTGAACAACTGAAACATGGTTGGTTATGAAAACTGAAGTTTCCCTGACGGCCCTCAGTGAGCCTACTCTTTTTCGAAAATCAAGGAAACGATCTTTTACGTGCCAAGGGGGTTGTAATCCTTGACACGGGGCACCCTTTAACGTCCCATCCGACGGACTTAAAAGTTAAAAATCGTAATCAGGTAAAAATACATATCATTTTGTGTATATGAATAGGTTATATTGTAAAGGATCAAATTTTTCTGTAAAAGTCGCATTCTTGTAAATATTTTACAATAAGGTGATAGTCAATATTTGTAACAAGTTGATACATTGATTGCACATTATTAAAAAGTCTATTTCGTTTGGGTGTAAAATCACTACATTCCAAAAGAATGTGTTGTATAGTTAATGGACAGTCACAAGATATACATTCAGGTTGAAATTCTCTGTTTAATAAATAAGAGTGTGTCAATTTTGAATGTCCGATGCGAATTCTTGAAATAATAACTTCGTCCTGGCGTTTCATTACAATGTTACACGATTTGTTTACTTTGTTTTGAATAGAATACAGTTTACTTCTGTCACAGAAATCCCAATATATTTGCCAAAGATCAACCAATACCAAAGAATACTGGAACATTCTTAGTAATTATAATAAGTCGAGTAAATATTCAGTGGATATAGATGTATTTTATAAGTTTTTCAATTCATTAAACAAAAATAAAGCACTGAAACAAATTATGACATGCCTTTACAATTTAATCATATCAATGAAATACTTGACTGTCCAATCAGAAAAGACGAGATTGCTGAAGCGGTTAATAAGTTAAAAAATAACAAAGCCCCAGGTTCTGACAGTATTTTGAATGAACACATTAAAGCTAGCATGCATAATTTTCTTCCATTGTATGAATTTTTTAAAATATTATATTTGGTTCTGGTATTGTTCCAGACGAATGGTTAATTGACATTATTTAACCAATCTATAAAAATAAGAGTGGTCCATTAAAGCCAGAGAATTACAGGCCAATTACTCAATTAAGCTGTCTAGGGAAAGTTTTTACACATGTATTAAGTACTCGTTTAGAAAATTTTGCCGATGTTTTATCACTTATTAAGGATAGTCAAATGGGATTTCGTAAAGGTTTCTCCACTCTTGATAATATTATAGTACTTCAATTTTTATCCAATACTCTAGTCAATGGTCAAAAGAAATTATTCTGTGTATTCATAAATTTTAAGCACGCTTTTGATACTGTTTGGAGGGATGGACTCTGGTACAAATTTCTGAAATGTGGCATAAATGGTAAATGCTTCACATACATACATAATATGTATGAAGATGTTAAATCAAAAGCATCTGCTAATGGTATATTATCCAAATATTTCAACTGCAATGTTGGTGTCCGTCAAGGAGAAATTGTATCCCCATTCTTGTTCCCGTTATATATAAACGATTTAGAAGATTATTTGAAAGAAAAAAATGTCACTGGTCGTACTACAATTACTGAGGGTATTGAAGAAGAGCTATTTTTGTATATGAAGATGCTTATCATGTTTTACACTGATGACACAGCTGTCCTAACAGAGTCTGCGTATGATCTTCAGTTAGCTTTGAATTAGTTTAATTGCTGTTGTAAACAATGGAAACTTACAGTGAATATTAGTAAAACAAAAATAGTAATATTTTCAAAAGGTAGACAACCTAAATGTTCTTTTACTTACAATGGTTTAAATGTTGAAACAGTCAATGAATTCAATTATTTAGGAGTAATTTTTACAAAGTCTGGGTCGTTTTGTAAAACAAAGAAACGTCTATGTGAGCAAGCACAGAAAGCAATGTTTAGTGTTATAAGAAAACTACGATTATTTGATTTACCATTTGAGTGTCAGTTACATTTACTTGATAAAGTTGTGGTGCCTGTTTTACTATATGCATGTGAAATTTGAGGTTATGAAAATATTGATATTGTTGAACGTGTCCATTCAAGATTTTAAAACATATCCTTAATCTAAAAAGTAGTACTCCGAGTTATATGGTTTACGGTGAAACTGTAGGATATCCTTTGTATAAAATAATTTTTACTTGAATGCTTTCGTATTTGTTAACTTGTTAACATTGATGACAACAAACTTAGCAAAATTATTTATAAAAAAATATGTATATACATAAAATATCTGACAAAGAAAAAGTAACAAATCTATGGATTTCATTTTTGAAGAGTATTCTTGACAAATGCGGCCTCTCAAACATTTGGATTAAGCATGAAAAACGCAATTTTAACCCTATGTGGATCAAAACAACTGTTAATCAAAAGCTACGAGATCAGTTTTAAAAAGTGGCATATTGATGTAGTAAATTCTTTTAAGGGAGTTAATTATAGAATTTTTAAGACAAATTTTGAATATGAAGAATATTTGACACTGTTACCAAGAGAATTACAAAGAATTTTTGTTAAATTAGAACTACTAATCACCACCTTCCCGTTAACGTAGGCAGCTGGACTAATATTGAAACAAATGAACGCTTTGTACATTATGTAACTGTAATCATATTGGTGATGAATTTCATTTTATTCTCGAATGTAAATCACTGTGCAAATTACTTAGAGATTTTTTAAACATAGAATATTGTTCTGCTCAAAAAAAAAAAAAAAAAAAAATTCTGTACACTAATGTCCCCCAAAGATACCAAATCTATAAGACAGCTTGGTTTGTTTATTAAGCAAACCAACAATAGTGCTTGTTCTCCAAACCTTTTATTTGTATGACCCCTGTAATTGTATATATGTAAATATGTTTCATTAGCTTTAAAATTTTGAAAGTTACGTGTATTTTAGGGACATAAACTCTACTCATCCAAATAATATCATCATTCGATCATACCAGTAATTCCGAATGATATATATATATATATATATATATATATATATATATATATATATATAAAGGTGTATAATTTTTATGGAGATCGTAGTGCACAAAATAGCAAAAAACTCAAGAAAGACAACTCTTTGATGTAAACAAACCCAATAAAGCTTGTAAGGTGAGATTTGTTCATCGCACATAATCCGTCATAGATATGTTGTCTCATTTTATGAATAGCAATAACTGAAAAATGATAAAGATGCTGAGATATAATAATTTAGTAACCGTTAGATAACGTCTGATCTCAAACAAATTTTACCAAGTACTTTTACTGCATAATTTTATGTAAAGTTATAGTGTGTTTGTTTTGATAAAATTTGCTATTTCGCTTATTCTTTGGAGTCTTATATTCATTCCATTTACACTGATCAGGCAGATGCACTGGAGAGTTCCACTTTGATATAGGATTGAGTGAGACATGATGACAGATTCACCGTTAGAAACTGGAACATTGATAAGTTCCACACCAGAGATGACCGTGTCCAGCACAACTTCAGTCCTGATGTCAACTGTAACAAGCATAGTTTCTCATGCTTCATCTCTTGTCAACAATGCTTCTGTCACGAGTGATTCCACTACAACTTTCACAGGCAGTGCTTCAGGTAATTTTATCAATGGGTTAGATCAAATAAGGCACATATATATGGCAATGTCAGTCCAAAGTAAGAGTGTTGAGTACTACCAACTTCAAAAAAGAAAGGTTCTGCTGTCAATGAAAAAAATAGATATATTGTAAATGTTACTTGTACCTGTATATTTTGGTTCACAATTCACAGAGCACACTTTTGTGGAGTAAAAATCTGTACAATGAATCTAATTGTGAATTTAAAATCATTTAGAGATAGAGAGATTGTAGAGCTCTTTATACACATATATTCATTTTCTCCATATGTTCCAGAGTCATTCAATGCCTCTATGCCTGGGATTGCCAATAACACACCTCACCCCCTGACTGGAAAGGACCGCACAGTTTTGGTGACCCTGATAGTGATGGGAATCATTGTACCTTCTGTGTTTATTTTTGTCATTGTATCCATTTGTTATAGACAGAGAAGGATGGTCCGAAAAAGGAGGTAATGATACCTACAAGCTCCTGATAACACAAAATGCTTGGATTGTGTGTAGTCTACCATTACATATATTAGGTCTGTAGGCTTCACATTGATGCATCTGACCCAGCAATTTTTGGTGTGCGCCTCATGGTAACACAAAAGATATTTAATTAAGATACCATGTCCATCTTGGTATTGCTGTATAAATTTACACTGCTGTACACAATGTAAGACATTTTTCAATATTTCATTCCTTTCCAAAGTTAAATGGGCAAGATTGAAGGAACTTAAGAACCACTATATCATGAAGTTATAAACCTAGCATAAGGTACGCTGTCTGCAATCCAAATGTTTTGCATTATCAGAAGCAGGAAATGGGAGGGGGTGTCATGTGCATGTGATGGTACCTTGTGGATGCTAGTTTTTACCAGTGCTTGATTGATGATGTCTGGCTTGTATTTCCCATACTTTGTACTGAATATGAATAGTTCACATAATATATACAGAGACCTTGAGAGAGTCTTGCTTTTAAGTGCTGTGTACAGTATATATTAACAGCCAACGGAATATGTGTGTGACAGGAAGGGAGAAATGCAACAGACCAAAATGGGATTTGAACCTGGGCCCCCAGAATCTCTAGTCAGGTGTTCTACTGAGCTACCTGGTTTTCAGCAATCACACCCGTCTGAACACCTTCTTAAATATCTTCACACCTGAGGATTTTTATCCCTTGGCTGACATTTTCACCTGTCAGTTCCAGGAGCTGATCTATGTTACCAAATGTAAAAGGAAGGGAGAAAATGCAACAAAACAGGCCCAGGTTCAAATCTCAGTCTGGTTCATTGCATTTTCTGCCTTGCTGTTACGTGTATGAGGCAATTCTCTCCTCGTTTGATAAGTTTCAGAAGGTAAGTTTGATGTATTTAAATTGGAAAAAGTGTTTTCTTCTTTGCTCTTTCTCTTATCCAAGAACAAAGATTTTAACTCAGCTTCAAACTTAATTTAGATTAAATGAATGAGTGGAAGCCAAGTGATATGTCCAAATTTTAGGGTTAAACTCATATCTATATTTTTGCACAAGACCAGAAACTTAATTTAGCATTTTTAAAATCTGGGGCAATCATAGCCGATATACATTTTGGCATAATCATGATTTAGTGCTTCTTATATGTATGATAATGGATAAATAGAGATTTTCATATTTTGGTCGGTTGTTTGTTTTATGTCTCATCAAGAATTTTTCACTTCTATTGAGGCATCACCAGTGGCAAGTGAAGTACCACAAATTTAGACCTTTGGTTAGCGCTCAGGGCTGTAGCAGTGAGGGTTCTTTAACGTGCCAACACCTGCCACAACACGGGACCTCCATTTTTAGGGTCATATCAAAACGACCTGAGATTTTCACTTCTAAATGCTGAATCTTTGGCAAAGGAGCAATCTATACCTATGTTTACATCTTTGGTTTGATGTGATCATAGCACAAACTGGGCTCAAACTCACAACCTCCCACCACATATAAGTGTTCTTGCTTCATTGTTAATGACTACAATATAAATCCTGCTAAATTCAGTTCAAATACAGTATTCTTTTTATTTGTGGAAAAAAATCAGATAAAATACCACAATAAAGCCAAAATTGGTGAAAAAAAGGAATATCTACTCCATTTTTCTGTAAAATTAAAGAACAAGATGAACCATGTCAGAATAGCAGCATCATTTAATGTGAAACCATCTACATATGCATGGTGAAAAAAATTGAAAACAATACAAGAAAAGCCTATTCAACTCAATAAATGCAATTATTGGCAACACACAGACACATCTAGCCCTGGAAAAAACACATCATTTACTGATCATCACAAACAAAATCTTGTTGCTGAATGAATTTAGAAGCCCACTCCAAATTTCGACTCATTTACTAATAATAATTTTGATTAAAATTCATATTCAGTAGCATTTCAGACAATAGCAAAACTAAAACATGATTTAAATGATTATGACAATTGCTGAACTGTATTCTGTAAATGCTAAACTTTTTAGTTTAACTCAAGTTTTGTTGTTTGATGTGAATGGACATCCTGTGATGCAATATCGACGTGTACCATGTTTATCTCATAGAATTTAAATATTTCATAAAGAGAATGCAACACAGAGATAAACACTTTTCAAGAAACTTCAATTCAGTTTTCATTGTATAATCATGCTTTAGAATGGGACTGAATAAATTAAAAAAACAAAACAAAAACCAATACTGATACTAGTATGTAAAATATAAGTGACAATCATTGTCATTGAATTACTCAATTTACGATAATTGAAATATGGAATGTATTTGCAGGCAACTTCTTGCTATGTAAAAAAGAAACAAACTAAGATAAAATGCACTTATGTGCATACACTTCTATACAAAAGTTGAGTGCCAATGATGTGGCAGCCCAATGTTTATTAAATTATTCGTAAGTGGTATAACTACACCTGAAACTCTAGTGATGAGACCTAAGTCATTTGTCTTGAGAGATTTTCTGCCTTATCACCCCAACATTTAAAGGGATTGATTAACATTTTCCCCTGAACGAACAAAATTTACTGTCTAATGTGTTTAAAAGATTTCACAAAAAATAAGGTTAACATGACAGAAGCTCATTATACACAGTTTATTATTTCTTTTGTAAACAAAAATTGAGGTATGTTATTGTTTACAAAGTTTTGAAAATGTTTGGTTATCAATCTAAGTTTAATTTCATGTCAAATGTGACATTTAAAAGTTAAATTTGTGTCTGTGCAAAATTAGGATGCTTTAAATTACAAAATTAACATATCACTGGTTTGTTTGTAAACATAAACATGACTTGAGTTTTTAATGGTTACACAACACAGACCTAAGGCTAAAATATTGTGCTTATCCTTGTATTCAGAAGGGCCAAACTTTGGTTGTCAACATTAAAAGAGTTATATATTTAATGTTTAAAATCAAACAGGAATTAAAAAAAAAAAAAAGAAAAAAACTTTAACTTTAAGAAGGTCTGGTTTACTTCAAAATATATATTATTTTCCTTTTTTAGAAACATTTTCTTACAGCATTGTAGTAAATATGGCTTATATTTTGTATGTTCCAAAATATTCATGCATGGGATCTTTACAACACATAATTCAAAAAATGAAAGACAATAATTTAAAGACCAGAACCAAGATTACTGGGACAATTAAGGAAATTTCTCCTGATGATGAATTTAATCATCCTTTACTTTGGAAAGTTAGGCTTAGAAGGAAGTGTAGGGACTTGGGGAAGCTGCCTCCTTACTCCAGAAAGGACTGCACGTGCAGTGAAAGGACGGTTCTGCAGCAGAGGGCGGTCCACAGAAGTAGATGGTCCAATCACTGGAGACCCTAAATCAGGACTGTTTGCACTGTTTCTCCTAGCAGGAACTGCCATACCTTTGCTCAGCATGTTTCTACTCACAGCAGATGGAGGAGGAGCCTTTGGCATGATGGGGCCATCTGAGGTCATCCTTCCCAAGGGTTTGATGGGTGGAACTGGACGGTTAGGATTCAGGGCGTGGTTTTCCAGTCTTGTCTTCAGTTGAATGCTTTCTGGTGTCGGTGGGGGTTTTTCTGGTTCCTCCCTTTTGCCATCTTTAGTTAGACCCTCCATTTTCAAGGCCTCTATTATTACCTCCTGGAATTCACCAGATGGGGGTTCACGGATCTGTCCCAACACCTTGGGTGGTGTTGGTGGAGCTGGGAGATCTGTGTATGTAGAGAGAATTTCATGTCATGGTAGCTTTAACAAAGGTGAAAACTTTGACAATATTGAAGTAAATATTGATGCACTATTAATAAGTTTAAAATAGAAATAGCTTGTTTAATTTGATTTTCCTCACTTCTTGAAAACTAAAAATAGCATCACTAAATATTATTACCATGTGAAGTTACCCAGATTTATCTAACAGACAGAGTTTTTATTAAATTCATTACAATTTTATCATAAAAGTAAATACTTAATGAAATAAGTCAGATCACAAACACATCACAAGAATGCACAGTTAAATTTATTTGGTTACTTTTAACCAAATATTTTCAACAATGTATTCTCATGATGTGTTGGTGATCTGTTTTATTTCTTTTAAGTATTTTGTTTCTGCATGGTATCCACTCGTGAGAATTTTCCATTTTAAACCTTAAGGTGTTGATTTCCAGTTTTGATTTTGATTTTATATTGGTAAATATTATGAATGATAATAAACCGAAGTACCCATTAATGGACTAGTGCTGACAAGTTCCTCATTACTCATTGGTCGCTCACTACTGACTGGCCTGTCACTGTTATGTAGAGGACTGAAGCTCAATGCTACATCATCAGTCTCTTCTTCATCTGTAATCTCCTCATCACTAGATATGCTCACTGCATCATCATGATCAATTACTAAGACCTGCACAAAAGAAAAGAAAATTTTTTTGGAAGAAGTTGGATGCAGAATATGTTGCAAATAAGATTATTTTAATGGACGGACATGACTCTGTAATTATATTCTAAGAAACATGCTCATTAATGATAACCAAAAAACATGTATTTAAAATTAAACATAATAAATTTATAATCACCTCTAATCAATACACATGTAGTTTAAAAGTGTACATGTTGTAAAGAAAGTGAAATTGATATGTGTATACCTGAGGAGCCTTTTCAGCTTTTATCTTCTCCATCATTTTTTCATGATGCTGTTTCCATTCCTTGAGTTCAGCCACAATATCAGCTCTGTCTTTATCATCATCAGGAACTGGATCATAGGTATGTTCTGGCTTGTGTAGGAATTGTGGGAACAATTTTAGGCCAGTAGACTCATTCTTGGGTTGGCTGCCAGGGTTGATTTTCCTGCGAGAGAAGAGAGCTTTGGATGGATTACCGCACACAACACTCCCCATTGTGAGTTCACTGGAGGCGTCTTCTTTGATATTTTTCTCCTCATTCTCCTCATGAATGACCTTCTCTGCTGTTAGTGGCCTCACATTACCTCCTGAGGTAGTGGCAGGCCTCCTTGAGGCTGTAAGTGGTCTATATCCTGAGGAGGGTCTTAGAGCAGAACCTGGGCGGTATCCAGTGGTCGGTCGAAGTGAGGCAGTGCCTGGCCTTCCTGTGTTTTCTACATGGCTTCCCTCTGAAAACATGAATTGCATTCATGATATTAACTTCCATGTACTGTCGATTGATAATTTTTCTTCACGTAATTTATATGGTATATTTGTTGCATAAAATTTTGTTATTATTTACTCACCAGAGGAATTGAGACTTTCTGTAGATCCCCCTATTCCTACATCTCTCTGTAATTCCTCCAAGTATGCCCAGTCATCATCAAATACATTCTTCTTCTTTGAAGGGGATGGTTCAGAAATTAATACTTCTTCATCTAAGATCTTAAGATGAGGTATAATTTTCTTAATTGTCCATCTGTAGTCATAGTCTTCACTCTCACTACTGTCTGGTGTAGGCAATACACACATGGGGTTCCCCTCCAGTGTTAAACTAGAGAGGTTTGAACACATAGCAAGGTAATGAATTTGTTGGGTATCATCAATGTTATTTCCCTCTAGATCTAAAATCTGTATAGAGTCTAGCATGCTTAAAGCACTTAAATCACATATTTCATTGTATGATAGATAAAGTTCTTTAAGACTCAACATCGAAGAAATTCCATCCAGTTCGTAAAGGCCACATCTTGACATCCAAAGAACTGTGATATTTCGTAAACTTGAACCCAAGTCCCGAATACATGGGATGTTGCTGTTCGACAGTTTGAGTTGTGTCAAGCTTGGTAATAGGGAACCAAAATTCCCCAGACTTGTTTCTTTCGTGTCAACTTTTAATTCTAAGCGATAAACATCTTCTAAATTGTCAACCCCTGTCAGAAGTCTTAATTTGCCTGGGGAAAGATATTGTTCTAACAAGAGGTCACTGTCTTCTAAAACTACTGGTTCAGGGTTTACTCTTGTTTCTTTAAACTCTGTAATCTGCACTCCTCTGGCTAAGGCACTGGTAGGACGACTATCTAAAGCGGAGCTCATCATTTGAAGTCTATGGTAAAGACTGTCCTGTACAACTGCCATTTAAAGACGTGGTAAAACGTTGTTAGGCCAACTCCATTTGAAGTTAACCTCTTATTTTAATTACCAAACCGTAGTTCCTTCATGAGAACCAATAATGCATATAAAATCGTCTTCAAAACATGTAAGAGTCCAGATAAATTTCACTTAGTCTATGCCCGTTGTGACGGACGCAAAGTCGCCATGTTGGTATTTCGAATGACTAAAAGGAAAAACCGATTTCGTATTATTCCGGAAGTTCTCGAGCATTCGTTTGGACAAATTTATATAGGCCCAAATGTTCTTAAATAAAGTAAACTTTATGTGAAATATTTCATGCATATTTTTTACTAGCTGATAAATGGTAAATCAAAAATACGTATAAAATCTTGATCTTTCAATGTCACCTTTATGACAAATGTATTTGACGTATTGATTCGAAGATTTAACAATATTTTAAATCGCCGGGGCACTGATTCAGTCGTGAGTTACTTGTTGAGCGGTGTTAGAGTTTACATATTAGAATATCACAAACAGTACATTTTTATTTATTCATTTATATGATTTTGTGTATTTAGGTTTTTATTTTCTTCCCAAAAAGTGAAAGTAAATACAGTACTAGTATTCTAGATACCATGTAAAGTGATTCTATACAGTGATATTTCCTTGGATATAATTGCAATGTTCAGTCTTTGTATGTAGTAGCATGTCACCGAAAAGGATTTGTGCATAGTAAACTTTAGGGGGACCACAACACCTCTTCAGATTGATTCTATTAAAATTATTTAGTTACCATGCCATCTTGCTGGAGGACATGACACTTTAGGATATGTGTGTAGAATTCACAATCTTCATAATAATGAATATAGGCTTTTATCACAAGGTATTTACACGCAAGAGCCGACGGTTTAGGCCATGTGAGTCGACGGTTTAGGTCATTAGAGTCGACGTTTTAGACAATTTTTGTAAATACGAGTAGTCCTTTCCATATTTTGGTCTCAGTATCGTTTACAGTTAACAATACACACGGAGTGGAAACCCAGTAAACATAGATAGATAGATTTATTCAGGTAAAATCTATGTATGACCCAATGCGATATAAATAGACATATGAAACTTCAAGACATAATGAAACATAAATACATGTATCCATATCTAGTATGATCTTAAGATAGCATGTAATTACTAAGACTAGAAGTTTAAATATAATAAATATACAGATATATCACAGTATCATGCATTGAATAAGCACCTAAGGATAACCCATGGAAGCATATATCCAATGAGGTCCTTATTGTAACAAATCACAGTAGATAAGATATTTAAACACATATAAATAATATAAATTAAAAAAAAAAGGGATGTAGGCAAGATTTTGGCCAATATGTATAATCAAGGCACTTTATATAGATATGGCAGGTATAGAAAAAAACCCTGTATCAAGTTTCAAAAGATAAACAATAATGTTTTAAAATCAAAATATCGCAATTATAATTAAAAAGAAAAAAAAAATCAAAAGTATACAAAGGAACTCTCTTCACAACATTTCAAATCCCCCATTAGATGTTTCTTAACAGGCTGTTTAAAATTGTTTGTAATTGCTAGATTTTAGTTGGCAAATCATTCCAATCCTTATTTTAATAAAAAAAGTCTGATCTTGACAAAGTTTAATTATGGTAATATAAAATTGAAACTATTTGCAGATCTGGTGTTGCAATATTGATCACATGGAATATTTGTTCTAAGGTATGAAGGGGCTTTGTTATGTACAATGTTAAAATCATGATTTAGTCTCATTTGTTTCACTCTTCTGTCCACATTCAACATATTTAAAGTTTCAAAAACACTGGAATTAATTGAAAGCATTGGGGATAAATCTAATATGAATCGAATAACCTTGTTTTGACAAATTTGTAATTTACGTTTTAGGGCTTTGGACAGTCCAGAGTATCAAGAACTGCTCGAATACTCTAAATGACATAGAATAAGTGCTGAACATATTGAAAATTTGCTCTTTTGATCAAAAAATCTTGCTTGTCTATACAAAAATTTTAGTCTACATATGTATAGGTATTTAACCTGTAGGGTGTTTTTTATTTATTTACTTTGTGTACATATATTACAGTATTAAACATTCCTAACGTCTGTTCCGTTTGTTTTTCATCAATTATTGAATAGATAGTAAAATTATCATTCATACACACATACACAAATATATATATATATATATATATATATATATATATATATATATATATATATATATATAAAATGATGCATATTACATGCATAGAAATAATTCATAATTTGAAGAACAAGGCGAATTCATCATCCATAAATTCAAGTTATCTCTCTTTCCCTACGTCACAATGATATCCAAACTCGTTTCTTCATTAAACCAAAATGAATGTTCCTGTAAGAACTAATCCTTATGCCGCGATAGCTCAGTTTCACCTCTCCCAAAGTCTCTCTCTGTATAGGGATACGACAGCAGACCCTATAGACCCTGGGGTGTGATGACATTTGCGCATGAACAACCTTCCGCCAGTTGTCATTCTTCTTACAGTGTTTTATATCCTGATATTACATAACTTACCGTCAGATATCACTCTACGTACAATGTTTTATACCCTGATATTACATAACTTACCGTCAGATATCACTCTACGTACAGTGTTTTATATCCTGATATTACATAACTTACCATCAGATATCACTCTACGTACAATGTTTTATACCCTGATATTACATAACTTACCGTCAGATATCACTCTACGTACAATGTTTTATACCCTGATATTACATAACTTACCGTCAGATATCACTCTACGTACAGTGTTTTATATCCTGATATTACATAACTTACCGTCAGATATCACTCTACGAACAGTGTTTTATACCCTGATATTACATAACTTACCGTCAGATATCACTCTACGTACAATGTTTTATATCCTGATATTACATAACTTACCGTCAGATATCACTCTTCGTCTTATATCTTGGTATTACATAATTTAAGTTTGCCTGTAGGAGTGTTATAGGTATATACACATTTGATATAACTTTTGGATTTTTAATTCTTCTACAGAGAGCAGATGTTGCTTCGGAACCAGCAGGATTTTGCAATGGACGAGTTGCCGTATTCCATGCGGGGATCTCTGGCCTCTGGAAAGTTATGACAGCATGGAATTTACAAGATGGAAAACACCTCATTGTGGTGAATCAAGTTTTATAAGAAATCCCTGAAATTCAAGATCTGTACTAGTCATGTGGGTGTTCAAGTTTTTTGTGACAATTCATTTACGCAGATATGATATGTTTTGAAAGGAAATACTTTCATATTTTACAAAATTGTCTTTGAATTTAGGTGAATTTTTTTAAATCAAAGTTCATCTGTCGTCTGTCTGTTTGTGTGTATGTTGTATTTTTTACTTGTTTTTAAGAAAAACCGGGTCATTTTCCACAAGCTAATCACGAAATGTCAAATGTAGCTAGGGCTAAGGATATTCAAGTTTTTCCAATGAAAGGCCCACCTTCTTAAAAAAAGTGGTGGGTTAAAAGATGAAATGGTTGGATCATTAAAACTTTTCTCAAAAACTATGGGGTCAGAACTGACAAAACTTTGGGGGAGGATCATTTTAGTGTAGATACAAACTTGTTCTAAGCATGGATTGCCGGAGCTGAGTCCACGATAAAGATCTCAAGTTTTACATAGGAATATATGAGGGAAAACTTTTTTGAAGGTCTTTTCAAGGGTATAATTGAAAGCATTTGTATGTAGTGTAATTGTGTAAATTCAAAAGTACAAATCGTGGTCCCTGACGCCACAGAAGAGGCGCAAAGTTTGATTTAGGAACACATTGTACATGCTACACTAAGAGGTTTTTTTTTTAAATTTTCTATTTCATATCAGCGATATTGCAAAAAATTACTCCAACAAGTAATGAATTAAAAATGAAACCTTTGTATTAAAGCTCCGTGAATCATAGCAAATCGATCTCGCACTACTCTAAATTTCATTAGTTAGTTCATCATATGATGTCATTGGATAAAAGATTGACACATACCCGCACCCGCGTGTATATATATATATATATATATATATATATATATATATATATATATATATATAAACAGTGCGACATTTAACCCTGGACACGACAAAGTCCAGACTTTTAGATACCCTAAAGTGCCTATGGTGGGATTTTTAGCTTAAGGTTGGACTCACGCAACCTTGTAGAATAATAGATATCAGCCTCCAAAACACGAAAATCATATAGGAGAATGGCAGGATTTTGAATCCTTCAAAAATTCTATCATAATCCTATGGGATAACAAATGCTAACATTCTCGCAATTTTCAGTAGGATAATCAATCCTATATAAAGTGTGTTTGGAAAAAACTCTTCTATATCGTACGATGATATGATAAAATGTTCCATGTATTTAATAGTACATGGGAGTGATATTAATACATAAGACATTTTATCCTACTAAGTATATATATATATATATATATATATATATATATATATATATATAAGAAATCTTTGGTATAGGTAAAGTATAGAAAAACCATACGAAGATTTCACATTTACTCCAAAGCGCTTTCGAGTAAATGTGTGTGTGTGTGTGTGTGTGTGTGTGTGTGAGAGAGAGAGAGAGAGAGAGGATTGGATCACAATAGGGTACAAATACAAATTTTTGCAGGAGCAAATAGAGAAGTATTATATTTGTACCTTTTTAAACTTAAGAAGAATATTTAAAAATCCTTGTTTTGAAGAACAATGTTACAATACAAAATAGGAGTACAAAGTGTTACAGAGAAATGTATGTCTCTAAAAGAGGTTTTTAAGGTGACTGAGGTGAGCGTTGGTGCACATGGACCTTTGTTAAACATACAGAACTTAAGAGGACTATACTACAGAATGTGATTCGTTTAAATAGTGGAAGTTTCGGAGTTAAGGTAATACTTAATAATCAGGTACATGTATATGAATCTCCACACGAAATCTTTCAGTACTTTCATTTTTCATGAGTTAAAGTTTGTGATGAAGACAAATGCTTTCGTTGTAGTTCTTTCCGTCTCACTGTTGCTGAATCATAATGTTCTGAAAGTTTGTACAAGACGCATTATAAATATTTTGACAGTCCATGGGTTTCACCCAATTGCAGAATTTATGTAATGTTTATACATGTGTTTGATTTTAGGGCGCGATATCATGAGAGCGTTTTGGCATTGTACACATCTTTCGTTCTCAAGATCAGACAAAGATGGCGTATGGGGTTTTGATCATGCATCTTGATCTGATAAGTGTTTGTATTACATGACACTGATTGATGTATTGATAGATTGATTGTAACGTTGATTCCAAAATCAAATGTTGATGCCAAATAATTTGTAAAGTATATCGTTTTCACTTCCTACCCTGTTGATAGAATTGACAAAATTTTAGCAATGCATTGATTAGATGTGTTCACAATATCTATAGCTTATGTCAGTAATCATAATGCTGTATGTAGTTTATCTGACGTCATCTCTATTTTTGAGACTTGAGTAAATTCATTACCTGCATTTTCACCTCACTTTCCAAGACAAATATAATTTTTATGAACATGCTGTAATGTTTCGTTTCATGACAGTCTTATATCTATGTGTATCCGTCGTGTAATTGTATGGTCTCATGCTCTCTAAAATCACAGGTTTAAAATGTACAGGATTATCCAAACATATCTCGTTTGCCCGGTTTAGCTGCAGCTGACTATGCCATATGTTGTTCGATGTATAAATGTAAGATATTGTATAATTGGATTTGTATTTCTTTGTAAAAGTTGATGAAGTCAAGATTGATACGTATTGAGTAGTATTGTTTTATCCTTAGAAAACCGCCGAGTATCTATTCTAATATCGAAACTTGCATGCTGGGTAATTCATTTGTCAGTGGTAGTTGTCTATATTGTGAATATTACATTAAATTGAGAACCATGCTTAGGTTGTGGACCAAATTGAAAATATTTAATAACTTATTTTATTTAAAAAAGAATTATTTCGAATTGTTGTACATAAATTGTTGTACATGGCCGTTTGAGTGTTATGCTTGTATAGTATGGGATATTAAATGAATTATAAATTTTGATGTAATGCATATCAGCAGTTTCAGCATAAGTTCACTTTTTCACATTGCGTTGTTAAGTTTATTGACTAATTTTGTTGAACGAATTTAGGATACAGTGTTGTTCCAAAAATCTATTTTTGTGTTAACTTTGATGTGCCTAAATAAAATTTAATGTGTTTATAAATGTTTGCGAAGTTTTAAAGACATCTTTTATACGTTCAGAATTCGAGTTGATGGAGGTTGCATTTCAATGAAATTGGAAACTCTCAAAGACCATGTCTATATATGGTAAAATACTAAGACAATTTCCCCGCACCTTTAAGATTTAGATTAGACCGTTTCTAACGAGGCCCGTGATTGGTTCTTTGTGGCAGGATCCGGCATGCGTTGAGGAGGTCCTCTGTCATTTTCCTATCTGATATGGAGACTACTAAACACTTGATAAACACTTCACTTGAAGTACAGGGTCCCATATTTAGTAACGAGACTTCCGACAATTTATGCTGGAAAATATCCCTCATATTTCCAATATTTTAAATCAATATACATGTATAAAAATGATTTAAGCAATTACCCGTAAATTTATAACCACAATGAAGATAGAAAAATAAGTCAGCAATTTTTCTAAATTTTGTCATTGAAAATTTGATGAACGCCCATGGCTTGAATTCTGTTTTGAAATTTTTCTTCTGAAAGCCAGTTTTATTGAGCACCAAATTAACATAAACTCAAATAATTGAATATATCTTTTAATTATTTGAAGGTATTATTATTAATTAATACTCGCAACTATTCAATTAAAGATCTCGTCAAATAATTAATCATATCATTAATTCTGAATTATTTCGCGCATTCATTGAATGATAAATTATTCCGCTAAGTTGATGAGCGCTATAATTGAATTGTTGCTCTCTTCAAATGAATTGATGATATCAACAATTGAATTGATGCGCGCTACAATTCAGTTGAAGAGAGTAGTAATTTAATTAATGCGTGTATCAATTAGTGCGTGGAATAATTGGATTATTGCTCTCTTCAATTGAATTGCAGCGCGCATCAATTCAATTGCGCTCAAATAATTAGATTATTGCTTTCTTCAATTGAATTAATGATGTCATTAATTCAGTTGATGCGCACACTAATTCTTTTAGAGAGAGAAACTGTCTAATTAAAGATATCTTCAATTTAACATATCCACAGTTGAATTAATTATATTTTTAATTGTATTGTTTGCTCCTTTTGAAGAATTGATGCTCGTGTAAATCCCTTATACAAAAGCGTTGTAAATAATTAAAGATACCTTCAGTTGAATTAAAGAGATCACTTGATTTATAAGAGCTCCAAAATAAATTTTGCGAGCAATCAATTGAATTGTTGATAGCAATTTGATATTGATATTGTGCTTAATAATGAAATTGATTGTATCTTCAAATAATTGGGCGCTCCATAGAGTTTCTCTCTCTCTCTCTCTCTCTCTCTCTCTCTCTCTCTCTCTCTCTCTCTCTCTCTCACACACACACACACACACACACACACACACACACACACACACACACACACACACAGTTTCAGAGAAGATTTTTGTTTCTCATTTGTAAGGTAATTGCATTTCCAATTTCCTGACTCCTTTATGATGATTTAGGAAGAGGATATTTGGACACATACTTTCTCCGACAAGATCACGGCTTATCGGCATCATGAAAAGTAAAATAATACATTAGGTGAGACAGAACTTCCCCAAACTCTTGTTATTGATTACAACGGATACCCAATAGAGACAGAAAATTAATGTTGCATAAGAGATCCATTATTATATTTTGTTTAATGAAATGAAAGTAACGGAAAGGAAATATGTATATATGAATGATTTAACAGAGAGCAAATTCCTCTTAGGCATTAAGAGGTTCTTGTGAAATAGTTTTCGTTCAAGTTCGTTGATCAAGAGAAATTTATTTAGATTGTATTTCCTCTTCTGTGTCTTTGAAACTTTTAGGAAAATTTGATGCTCTCTCTCTCTCTCTCTCTCTCTCTCTCTCTCTCTCTCTCTCTCTCTCTCAATTTCTGTACTTGGAAATTCATGTTTAGTGTATAATGTACATATATATACCACTGTACTTATCAGAACATCTGTATCTCGTAAGATTTTATTGATTTCTTTGCAAGCTTTAACTCTTCTTCCACTTGTTTCATTGATATTACCGCAAGGTTGAGAAACATTCCCCGGTGCCTGTATTTTTCCTGTAAAGAATAATACACTATCATACCAACACGGAATAATGCATCATGGAAACGATTGTACTATGGCAGGAGATTGGGTTAACATCCCCAATTAAATTTAGTCTTTGAATATTACAAGTTTTATATCACGTATTTGAATACATCATTACATTTGTGTACTTTTGATATCAAACCGACAAACTATGCAGCCTATATTCAAATAAGAACAAACAGTGAACTCACTACCAAACCACTGGCTGTAGTAGCTTAGCGCTTCAAAATAAATAGATGAAAAAGAATTGAAAAACAAATTGAGAACTCGTGTTGGATTGTTGATACCGGCGCCGCTAGTCAAACCTAAGGAGTGATTGTTGCTTGTTTTCTGGTACTGAAGGTGTGTTACGGGACCTTAAAATCAGAGTTCCCGTGTTGCGGTAGGCAATGGACGATATTCCGTATAACGGGTATTTTTTGCAGGTGGGAATTTTTACGATCCGATAACTAAAATGTGGCAAATTATATACTGTGTTTCCAATTTCTGCGGTTGCATTATATAGATCTACCTATACTTAAATGTATCGATCTGTTTTTGCGATTTGCAGTTTTTACAGATTTTTCCTCCCCCCCCCCCCCCCCCCCCCCCCCAATCCACAAATCATGTAGAACCCTCACTGCCTTGAGCACTATGCATACGTGTGAAATTTATGGCACTTCACCTACAGCTGGTGACATTTCAAAAAAACAAACAAATACCCCCCCAAACAAATACAAAACAAAACTTAGGATACATGTGTCCTGGTAAATTAAGGCCTTGTATAAGAACTGATAAATTCTAATGTACTTAAAACAAATATAATGTATCCAGTCTCCATGGGTTACGGATTCAGATTCATGGTTGCTCAAAGGTGATCACTATTTTAAAAGATATACCGGTCGCAATAACCCAGTGGTTAGAACGTTTACTTCGTGACTGACGGAACGTGGTTTTGAGCCCAACCTTTGCCTTGGCCGCGTTAAGCTTAAAGACGCAAAAATAGGTAGTAACTGCTCCTTCGCAAAACACTCGACATTAAGAAGGTGAAGATAACGAATAGTGATCAATCTTGTAATTCCTATAGAGAATAGGTGAAGATAACGAACAGTGATCAATCTCTTTAACTCCTATAAAGTATACCAAATTACCAGTAGGACAAACACGGACCCCTGGATATACCGGAGGTGGAATCAGATGCCTAGGAGTAAGCATCTCCTGTCGATCGATCACACCCGCCGTGAGTCCTATATCCTGATCAGGTAAACTGAGTAATCCGTGGTTAAAATCCTTAACTAAAGAACGGCCTAACAATTGGTATGAAGCAAGTTAGACAGCATTTGACCCAATGTCAGGATGAATATGTAATTTAGATCGTTAAAACGATCATATAATTTGTTAAATTCTGGTTTTAAACTAGACTGTTGAAACCTCTGTAACATAAACGTTTTTTGTCTTTGGCTTGTCCTTATTTAGAAATTGATCATATGCAGAACGAGATCTTGCGTATTGAATCAATTGAGAGACATAAACAGCATATGCAAGCTACATGAATATGGGGAGTTAACGATAGCTGAAGTCATCCCGTTTGTCATACAGATGAGTTGTTAGATTGTCGTTAGCGTTTATGTTCAACAAAATATCCAAGCACGAAGCAGATGTAGTAAACTCTGCATATGGTGTCGTTTATTTCGAGGTCACTGGAATATATCAAATGGACATATGAACAAAATGAATATTCATTATAAATAAATCGTCGTCGATATATATATAAATGTCGAATTGTAGGCCACAAAAAGAGATATTTGTCTTCTTCGTGTAGAAACTTTCGAATAAATTATGCCTCGTAAGAATATAAAAACATAGTCAGCTAATAATTGTGGCACAATACATTTGAAGTTTCTCCTTCACAGCAGTTAATCTATTCGTTAGAAGTAAAGATAAGGGTTTGGTAGAACGTTTACAGGGTCCTGAATTTATCACTGTAAGGGTTTTTGTGAAGTTTTGAAATCCAGTATGGTAACTTATATCCATTCATCCCATTGACTGTGATATTAAATGTCTTTAAAACTGAAGCATGATTTTGAAGAAGTAAGAATCACTGGTTTTTCGGATGAGAACGCTCACTGCTTCGGCCCATTTTATACTTCACCTACAGCTGGTGACGTCTCAGTATGACTGAAAATCACAGAAGGGACGAAAAGCAAACATACAACTTCATTAAACCCTTGTGGGTATAGTTGAAAACGGTCTGATTATTTCTTCCCTAGCTACGGAGATACTCCGCCTTCGAACCATAGTCAAACGAATAGGCAGCGGACTTCATACACTTCTTTTTATTGCTTAGGTTAAAGGTTTAAACTGAAAGCGTGAAAATACTTTTTATAGAAAACTTAGGATAAGATGGTTGGACTCCAAGGCTGGATTCAGTTGATCACATGAAAATGCAAAAAAAGCATGCTCGGATAACTTAAAATTGAATTAACTTCCGAAAAGAAATCTGAAAAGCCTTGATAGGACTATATTTTGTGACGGAAGGATTTTTTAGTCATAAAGTAATAAATCTGCACGATTTTGCCATTGCTGTTTCATTAAATATGTGGTTGGTACTTATACCTCTAAACACATATTTAAATTTTCTAATTTATGATACAAGTTGTAAAGACTTGGAATTATTTCAAATGTTGTAAATTCATTTATCTAGTTAATATATTTTTCCTAATATAACTCCTATTCATGAAAATGTCTATTAATTTACCTAACATTTTGTATCAAATGCCAATAAATCAAAAATTTGTTCGATAACTCCATCCTTTTTATGTTCTATTTTAAATATTTAGAACATTATTAAGTATATGCAATTCTGAAAACTAACAATATTATTAATGTAAGCTTTTAAAGTCTCAATTCATATTTGAAGAATTTATGGGCATTGCAAGTGCAAAATGGTTATTATTTATTTCCAATTCTCAACTAAACCTTGTCATATCTTAATTTGTTAGAAGACGTGAGTATATATTAAGTTAATTAATTAATGATTGGTTGGTGTTGCTTATGTTGTATTGACACCAAGAGGCAAAACTAGTTTATTCTTAAATTTTAAGTGCAAAAATGTAAAGTTTCACACACTAGTTTTTAAAATAACAAGCACTGTAATGCCTTTTTTTTTCGTTTTGTTTTTATAAATCATCTTCAATGTAGAAATATAGAATATGCTTTCAAAATTGTTCAGTATTATATAACTCAAGTTGGAACCGCTTTTATTTCCATTCACTGACGTAGAGTGTGGCGATGAGAACATTTGATTACGACAAACCTTTGCTGCCAATGGATTGAAAACAATAAACATGTCAATACCTATGGATTCCTAAAGTGTCATAAACAATTTTCAAATGAATAAAAACCCATTGCATAAACATTAAAGCTTTGTGAAAAGAAGTTTACGACATCCAAAGTTAAGAATGAAATAGTGCTAATGTTTGGGTAGGGTTTCACCTTGATTTTCATGGCGACGGAACTTTATAACATACAATAACAATAATAACTAATTTCTAAAGTCTCGATGGTGACGTCATTGGCAATAGTTATAGGACTATATACAAGTAATTACGGAAACAGTTTGAAATTGACGAAATACGTAAATGATGTCATATTTCAGTAAAGGAGTCACAAGTAGATATGTATGTATGTAGTGTTGTATAGACGTCTACTCTGATCAAAGTTGTCTACATCATATAGAAGTCTACTCTGATCAGAGTTGTCAACATCATATAGACGTCTATTCTGATCAGAGTTGTCTACATCATATAGACGTCTACTCTGATCAGGGTTGTCTACACCATATAGACGTCTACTCTGATCAGAGTTGTCTACATCATATAGACGTCTACTCTGATCAAAGTTGTCTACATCATATAGACGTCTACTCTGATCAGAGTTGTCTACATCATATAGACGTCTACTCTGATCAGAGTTGTCTACATCATATAGACGTCTACTCTGATCAAAGTTATCTACATCATATAGACGTCTATTCTGATCAGGGTTGTCTACACCATATAGACGTCTACTCTGATCAGAGTTGTCTACATCATATAGAAGTCTACTCTGATCAGAGTTGTCTACATCATATAGACGTCTACTCTGATCAGAGTTGTCTACATCATATAGACGTCTACTCTGATCAGAATTGTCTACATCATATAGACGTCTACTCTGATCAGAGTTGTCTACATCATATAGACGTCTATTCTGATCAGAGTTATCTACATCATATAGACGTCTATTCTGATCAGAGTTGTCTACATCATATAGACGTCTATTCTGATCAGAGTTGTCTACATCATATAGACGTCTACTCTGATCAGGGTTGTCTACACCATATAGACGTCTATTCTGATCAGAGTTGTCTACATCATATAGAAGTCTACTCTGATCAGAGTTGTCTACATCATATAGACGTCTATTCTGATCAGAGTTGTCTACATCATATAGACGTCTATTCTGATCAGAATTGTCTACATCATATAGACGTCTACTCTGATCAGAGTTGTCTACATCATATAGACGTCTACTCTGATCAGAGTTGTCTACATCATATAGACGTCTACTCTGATCAGAATTGTCTACATCATATAGACGTCTACTCTGATCAGAATTGTCTACATCATATAGACGTCTATTCTGATCAGAGTTGTCTACATCATATAGACGTCTACTCTGATCAGAATTGTCTACATCATATAGACGTCTACTCTGATCAGAGTTGTCTACATCATATAGGCGTCTATTCTGATCAGAGTTGTCTACATCATATAGACGTCTATTCTGATCAGAGTTGTCTACATCATATAGACGTCTACTCTGATCAGAATTGTCTACATCATATAGACGTCTACTCTGATCAGAGTTGTCTACATCATATAGACGTCTACTCTGATCAGAGTTATCTACACCATATAGACGTCTATTCTGATCAGAGTTATCTACATCATATAGACGTCTACTCTGATCAGAGTTATCTACACCATATAGACGTCTATTCTGATCAGAGTTGTCTACATCATATAGACGTCTACTCTGATCAGAGTTGTCTACATCATATAGACGTCTATTCTGATCAGAGTTGTCTACATCATATAGACGTCTATTCTGATCAGAGTTGTCTACATCATATAGACGTCTACTCTGATCAGAGTTGTCTACATCATATAGACGTCTATTCTGATCAGAGTTGTCTACATCATATAGACGTCTATTCTGATCAGAGTTGTCTACATCATATAGACGTCTACTCTGATCAGAGTTGTCTACACCATATAGACGTCTACTCTGATCAGAGTTGTCTACATCATATAGACGTCTATTCTGATCAAAGTTGTCTACATCATATAGACGTCTACTCTGATCAGAGTTGTCTACATCATATAGACGTCTATTCTGATCAAAGTTGTCTACATCATATAGACGTCTATTCTGATCAAAGTTGTCTACATCATATAGACGTCTATTCTGATCAAAGTTGTCTACATCATATAGACGTCTATTCTGATCAGAGTTGTCTACATCATATAGACGTCTACTCTGATCAGAGTTATCTACATCATATAGACGTCTATTCTGACCAAAATTGTCTACATCACACTGTGGGTGTCCTGCTATCAAAGGCAAACGGACTGGGAAAATGACGCCATGCTCCTACTTAGAATATAAGTATATATATAATTTATTTGTATCCATAAAAATATATGGTTGCATGAGAGTTATTTTTGTTACTATGGAAAAAGTCACAAAACAACGGTGCTTCTATATGCATTTACATATTATAAATGCAGTTGAAATAACATTTTTGAAACCATTTTCCAGATTTTTAAACATTATTAAAAGCACGTCTGATATCTTGTTGAAATTCCCTATTCACAAGGATCCGTATCTGAATTTTGAATTACTACCCACACTATTCATATCCTGTCTAGTATTCCATGTAGCCTTCAGATAACCAAGGTTTAACTTTTAGAATAAAAAACAATCTATAGATCTTTGTATTTCAAATCCCTTGCATTCATCATATTAAAAATATTCATCCAAGATATTTCACTGATTTACTCCCCGTTCCTATGTAAGCAATGTATCAGCATGTAAATACTTCTAAAACATTGTTTTACTTACGACTTATGGCAACTTGGATGCCACAGTGTTCTTGGTATCATGAGTATACGAAAAGTGGAGAAATTCCATAACAAGCACAGTTACAAAGATTGGATGTTAAAATCATCTAAAACATGAGTATTTGGCACACAGCCAAATTATAACTTCAGTGATGTCCGATGGAAGTTATCTGTGAGTATAATCTTTTGTAAAAGGTGTCCGATGGGAGTACATCTGCAAATATAATCTTATGTAGACATTGCTCCATGAGAAAATAATCCTGTGTGGAGTGTGTCCTTTGAGAAAATGATCTTGTGTGGAGTGTGTCCCATGATAAAATAATCTTGTGTGGAGTGTGTCCCATGATAAAATAATCTTGTATGGAGTGTGTCCCATGAAAAAATAATCTTGTGTGGAGTATGTCCCATGAGAAAATAATCTTGTGTGGAGTGTGCCCTTTGAGAAAATAATCTTGTGTGGAGTACTAGTGTGTCCCATGATAAAATAATATTGCGTTGAATGTGCCCCATGATAAAACAATCTTGCATGGAATGTACCCTGTGAGAAAATAATCTTGAGTGGAGAGTGCCCCATGCTAATACACATGTGTAGAGCGTGACCCATGAGAAAATAATCTTGTGTGGAGTGTTTACATGTAAATATTATCTTGTGTAGAGGTTGCTCCATGAGAATATAATCTTGCTTGGAATGTGCCATGAGAGTACAGTTTTGTGTGGAGTGTGCCCATGAGAGTATAATCCATGTGAAATGTGCCCCAAACCTGTGCGGAGTGTGCCAATTGTGCTCCATAAGAGTATATCTGTAAATATCTTGAGTGGAGTGTGTCACATGAAAGTATAATCTGAAAGTATAATTTTTTGTGGAGTGTGCCCCATGAGACTATAATGTAGTGTGGAAATTGCCACATGGGAATACACACGTAAGTATGAATTTGTATAGCGGATGTGCCTGTCAGTTTAATCTTGTGTAGATTATTCCATTGACTTTTTCAAGTTATAGGGAGTTGATTATTCCACTTGAAATTGTCAAGTTATGGGGAATAGTAAAGACATGGGTTTATGATGAGGATGGTGATGGTGATGACAGATGTATAATAATAATAATTGGTTTTTATATGGCACTTTTTCCAGCATATGCTGCTCAAAGCGCTTCACAATGCATTATTACCCCAGTAGACCTAAGAACATTCCAGAGCTTTCTCAGTGGAAGCTGTCGTTAAGACGCTAGAGCACTAACATTCTATAACCAGGTACACCTTTTACACTTGGGCAGAGTGAGGAAATCCGTGTAAAGTGCCTTTCCCAAGGATACAACGTCGGTCCTGCCGCGGCGAAGACTCGAACCCACAACCTTTCGGTCGAGAGTCTAACAGCCTAACCACTAGGCCACCGACGCCACAAATGCGTGTAGATTCGTTGTAATATGGGGCTATGATGAGGATTATGATGATGATGGTGATGATGATTATGTGTGTGTTTAATTGTCGGAACACAGGGTTATGCTGATGATGTATGTGTGCGTGCGTGTGTCCAACCAATTGTCAATATATATATATATAAATATATATATATATATATATATATATATATGTGTGTGTGTGTGTGTGTGTGTGTGTGTGTGTGTGTGTGTGTGTGTGTGTGTGATTTCATGATGTGTGCAGATGTGTGTAGAGTTGTCAGGATAGGGTTATGATGATGATGATGTGTGTAGAGTTGTCAGGATAGGGTTATGATGATGATGATGTGTGTAGAGTTGTCAGGATAGGGTTATGATGATGATGATGTGTGTAGAGTTGTCAGGATAGGGTTATGATGATGATGATGTGTGTAGAGTTGTCAGGATAGGGTTATGATGATGATGATGTGTGTAGAGTTGTCAGGATAGGGTTATGATGATGGTGATGTGTGTAGAGTTGTCAGGATAGGGTTATGATGATGGTGATGTGTGTAGAGTTGTCAGGATAGGGTTATGATGATGGTGATGTGTGTAGAGTTGTCAGGATAGGGTTATGATGATGGTGATGTGTGTAGAGTTGTCAGGATATGGTTATGAGTGTGTTTAATTGTATACCTGTAAGTATATGGATAAACACACAAGGATATGCGGTTCTGATGATGTTTTTGTGCGTGCGTGGAATTGTCAATATATTGAAAGGATGTAGTATTTAGTTGCTGCATCGTTTATCACCTTTTTAACGTTGCAACATATTGATTTCATGATCAGTTTTGTAACAGTTTAATGTTTCATTCTAATGCATTCAAATGCCTTTTTTATGCTTTCCGTTTTAGAAACAATTAGCTCCAGCGTACGCAATATGCAAAACACAATTATGGCATTGGACAGCCCTTAATCAAGAAATATTCCATTTGTTTTTTGGGGGACCATCTGTATATCACGACAGGGATTGTGGTCGTTGAAAAACACATCAGAAGTCATTTCAAATCCGGAAACATCGTTAATGCGTCGTTCAAGTATTGAATAGGTGTTGGTTTTCTTCAAGTGGTGGGGGCTCTAATTAAGACACAGAAATTTGTTTCAATACTTTGTTAATTTTTCATATTAGTACTATAGTTTTGGTATGTGTGTTTTCCTTAACCTCTATATATTTAGATTTTTTTGTGGGTCATTCAATTTCCTAACAAATTGTAACATGTATACACACGTTATATTAAATGGCTAACTTGTTTAAATACATTACGTTAAATTCAACCTTGATGCCATTAAAGATCACCTTTGCCGATACATACAATAGGGTCAAGGTCATTGGTTGATTAACAACGGTCATGTGGCGCTATATCTACACACGATACATGCTTACACGCGATAACTTTGTGAAAAAGAATATCCATCGATAACGTTTTAGTAGTTTGTGATGGAATGACTTTATAGTTTCCCTCCAATTGCAAATATACCAATTACATGTATCGCCATTTTTAGTTAAATTGTATACTAAAGCCTTAGATAAGGGTCATATTTACATGAATGTCAAGGTGATATTTAATAATGTATCGCCACATTCCAAAATTTGTAAATTCTAACGGATAAAAAAATAAGATAATGGTGTGAGATATTCTAACATATTGACATAGATGTACTAAATATTGAAAGACTTGGTACAGTGGAGGGGCGTATACAAACCTATACCCCCACCCCCTACCCGTCCAAAAAAATTCGTCAAAGGAAAAATTAATCTTGAAGTTAAAGGTAAAGACACCCCCCCCCCCAAAAAAAAACCCCCCCAAAAAACCCACTGGCTTGAATTCTCTCGTAAATGAACAGAATGTATTATTACCATTTATCGTGAGGTACATTGTAATTGTTGGGTAAAATATTGAAAACAAAAGTGCTAAGCGGCCACACGTATCATCAAAATATTAAAATGACACTCAGTCATTTATGAAGTGACTACTGATTTTGTCTGCAGTCAGATTAGCAAGGAAACGTTTAAAAGATATGAATCATAACCAAACTAGTTATATCTTACTGTCTCCAGGATTCAATAGAAGAAAATAATATGGACGAATTGATGCCTTGGAAACAGGAGAGTGAATAATTTACGTCATTAGTTTATATTGCTCAGTACTTTAAGATAAGTACAATCTATTTTCAATCTCTCTTTCGAAGAACAAAATAGCTTTTTCCTTCGATGGCTATCCACGATAGTTCACCAAATGAATACTTTTGGTGTTCAACAGCTGAACTAAAGATGTTTCCAAAATAACTACACGTATAGATATTTTTGATACAATTAAAAGATATTGAGCGTATTAATTAATTATAATATAACAGAATAAAAGGTCTTATTAATGTGTACAGTACTAGAATTTTTTATTTCATTACTTCATGAATTTTGTCGAATGACTGTACCATTAACTGAATTCATGACAACTTTAATGCTAGCAAAGTGCGCTTGAATTCCACTGTTGCCTCTGTTACTGCACCCAATAACTGAATTGATGATGTAATTAATCATATTAATGCCCTTAATTTATTTAGAAGTGATTTATATCAACAATTCATTTTTTTCAGAATTATCAATAAATCAATTACGGATTTCTTCATTAGAATGAATATGTCAAAATGAATGAATGATAGCGTCAATTAACATTTTTTAAAAGTCTAAAATCAAAAAATAATTTGATTGAAAATATTTTCAAATAGTTATGAGTTCAATTAATTGGTATAGTATGTGTTCATAAATGTGAATGACAAGTCTATTTCCAGGATACCAGGTGTATCTACTTCTTTTAAATGAAATATAAAGCTTTTTCTTTTTTAGATATAAGATGTTTCTTTTAATTAGAAATTAAAAGTAGTTATTGCATTATTGGTAAATTGCGCCGTTACTTTACACAGGATAATTGGTGCAGTAAGAAAGTGCATAACATTTCTAATAGTAACAATATGTTTCATATTCAAACGTTAAGTGCATTTGCTAGAAACTTGATAAATTTTGTGAGCAATCACGTGACCTGCAGGTGGACAGTGCTAACTCAGTCCATTCCGGGCAAATCGACATTGTAGGGGGTCATGACTCCAACGGTCTTTTACCCCCAAGGACTCTCACAAGGTGAAATTTTGAGAAGTAAACAAGATTGGATTTCTAGTTTCTTGTGTCGATATCATCACCATTGCCGGCCTTCACTAAACCTCGTGCCTGATTGTATTTTAATCCCATGTTGCTTGGATCAGGATCTATGATAATCCCTGTTTATTATCTATAAGCTTACAAGTTGAGTGCATTTGTTCCTTAATAATTATCGTTTTTCAAAACAACGCATCAGTTTCAAAATTTGGAAGGTTTGATTAGAAACATAATTACGTGTAACTGGTGTGACGTTCAGTTTTGATTTTTGATTTTATAAAAACGTAGAAAATTAGTAGGAGTGCGATTTCACGAAATTTTGTCAACAATATTAAGAAACAATCGTTCAAATAAAACCATTTCATGCCATAAAAAGCGGCCCGTTTCAGATAAACCTTTCATTTTCAAACGAATGTTAACTTTTGCTAAAATCGATGAACGAAGCTGTTTTCTCGATATTATACAAAGATGTTATTAATCATTCACATCGTCATCGTATATCGTAAATTACAACTTCAATGACCAAATAAGCTTTCTTCATTTGATCTCTGGATATTTTCATTTCCACACATGGTAAAAACAACGGAAATGCATTTTGGTGAAGTTTTCGTTAATGGTGGGATGTTTTGTGTTCTTTTAGAATCTCTCATTTATCACCTAGTTTATGATATATTGATCAATAATTTTCCTTTATACAGCAAATAGCTTTAAATTGGACATTGCTGATAATACACAATCTAAAGCTTTGTTACGTAGTTAGAATATTAAACCCCTTCTGAGGTCGTATCTCATTTGTGTGTCGGCTTACAGCGAGTAGCGTCGTAAAATGAGAGAGCATGAATCGCAAGAGGTCCTCTTCCCTGTTTTAATGCTTTTACTTCAAAAGAATTATCTAGTCATTAAATGTATATGTTACCTTTACTTTATATAAATATTTGATATATGACTGCATTGCTCCATTTTTGCCTTGAATGTTGAAAGTGTTCACGTCTTTTCGCAAATAAAAATAATGCATAGAGCTTTGATTATGTCTCTGGCCTTAAAGTTCGCATTGCAAAATTGTATTAAAAAAATCTTGATTTTCTTTTTAACATTTAGTACTCTGTTACAGAAAATTATTAAGAACAAAGAAATGTAAAACTGTCAAATTTGTTGAACTGGTTTTTTAAAAATTTTATTTTCATTTATTTATTTATTTTATTTTATTTTAAACTAATGCCATCGTCGGTAATTAAAAACCCATACAGAACACCCGAGCTGTACACGTGACTGGCTTTTGTGTGCCCTTATCATACAAGGATATAAGCTGACCTGTCCGTTATAGGAATGTAAACTATGTAAAGGATTAATGATGGAATTCGTGATTGGGGATCTTGGCTTCTAAATATACATTGGACCTTTCCTCGTCACATATCGTAACTGTAGGTGACGCTATATCTACTAGAAGAAATTGTTCGTTGATACAAAAAAAAACCCAACAAAACCCCAAATACTTCTGCTCTGTTAGAGAAAAAAAAGGTTTCTTTAATTATTGTTGGTGATATATTGGATCTCAGATGTCATAATTCAACAGGTATATTTATTTGGTTTCCATCTATATAAGTCCACGGTCATCATTTCTGTTGGTCAAAATATCCCCCACGGAGACCTTGAAATAGATGAACGGCGTAAACAAGATGTCCTTAGCATACCCTCTCTGAATGAACAGCCTTTGTTAGAAAGGAGGACAGTTCCCAAAGTGACGAGAAATATAACCAGAACAAACTTGTTTCTTTTGAGAATAGCAACTACAGTTCAAGAAAAAGGCCAAGGCAACAGAGGTGAGGAAATCGCTCAGTCACGGCCAAGGCTAAGGGGTGGGAAAAAATCGTTTAGTCTGCAAATTCTAGAATTATGTTAAGTTAAGTATATTACATAACGAACAGACACGTCATTGCGATTGAATTAAATCTGCTCTTAGCTGAACCAATTTCTTCTACAGCAAAAAAGCCAGTTTCAATTACGTACGTGTGTGTATGAGGTTTCGATGAAAGTGATTGCGTTTGATTTGGTTTTCAGTCAGTTTAAGAGTAAAAACTGAAAAACTTTTATTCTGAGTGAAGATTGATTTTTGGAGCAAATTTATTCCTATCTAGAAAATTTAATGTTCTATTTTACTTATATACAGAAAACGTAGTGAGTTGCGTTTTTTCCATTCCATATCACAACTGATAATAACCAAGTACCTTACAGTTAGATATAAATGTGTTTTTACCAAATCTGTTCTATTTTATGTCTATATAAATTTAAACTTTTTACTTGGTTGGCAAAGTCGTGAAAGTAACAAACTTTTCGGTCAAGTTTTCTTGGAGAGAGAGAGAGAGAGAGAGAGAGAGAGAGAGAGAGAGAGAGATACTTCCTGTTGTTTGGTTGAAAATAATGAATTTTCATACTTATGTGCTTGTTATTCTATCCATGTAACTTCTCCTTAAAAGAGGTAGCTGTTCACATTGAACAAAGTGGTATTTTACCATTTCAGAATATTTAAGATGTACAACATTATCAATACATCTTTTGAAATATCCTATAATCAAGACATTATACACGTACAATAACGTCCAAAACGAAGTGTTTCCAAGCTCCAAATTCGAAAATATTTTCATAGAAAAATCAACAAAGCGTTCTATGAAGCAGAGATATTCACCCATCACCAAAAAGCTCTAATTGTGAATCACCTCGTACACAAGAAACCCATTAATAAAATTTATTAATTCATGAAAAATATTTATTTCTAAATATTAAATTTGGACTGTGTATCTATTTATACTCGGCAAAATGAAAGAAATTAGACAGACCTTGTTTTCTAGAATATAGGAAATCTTTGTTTAATAAAATGTTAAACAATACGACAAAAATCACAGGAAATGCAGCAGTATATCACACATCTATGATAACGTTTTATTTGCAAAGAGCATCTGCAAAATGTTCAAATAAGCTCACAGGATCAAGAATAACCCCGACATCTTGTCAACACTTAGCTTCAATAAGTAACTCGAGACAGGAAAAGTAGCGCCCTGTGAACAGACACGCTTCTGTTTCTCAAAGTCTAACTTCTAAAAGGCGTTACTTTCACTCTTTACGCCATTTTTCAAGATGAGAGACGGATTGAAATTTTTTCGTGCCGAGTGATGACAAATTTGTTTGATTTTCATCACAGTAGGCGATAATACAGTTGCGGAAACTGTAACCAGAGAGGCAAAAACACAAATTTAAACTTTCGACGTTTATTGCCGTCATCAAACCAAGAGAAGGGTTTTGATGCAATCAGTCTTTATTTGAAAAATTTATGAGCATTTATACATTTATATATCACATCAGTGTTTACATAATATCACTATCTCTCGTAAAAATTGCCTGCGGTCCAGTTCAGCAGGGTTCATATTATTGTAGTGTATATAAACCGCTTGCCCTGCTTCGGGATTTTCATTGCTCATGATTTACATCATTTGACAACAACGTTTGAAATCGAGTTAACTTTTTAAACCTTCTGCAAACTCGTCAAATAATCATAGCCACACTTCACCTTCTAGAAGAGGCGACTGGATTTTAGCGCTGAAGAGTGACTTCCGCGTGGATTTCGCCGTAAATCGGATGAAATTATTGGCATATTCTGAGTGTTTAGAGTCAATAAGGTCCACTATCGGCTTTATCTACAGCTATCATTGAAAGAATCTTCCCCTACTGTCCGTTATCACCGGGCTAACGATAACCACGGTATGTCTGCCTCCTGCGGAGGTGTTTATACAACCCCTCGCAAACCGGTTATAAATGTACCCCGCATGTGATGTCCGCGCCAGAATCTACTAAGACTGCAGTGAAGAAACATATATTACGTCTCCAAGAAAATTTACAAGAGGATCTTTTAATTTCCTTCGTCTTTTGCATTTACAATTATAAGGTAGGTTTATTGTTATTTCGTTTTAGAATTTGTGTCCTTTTCGTTATACTGATTTAAATAAATACGTTCATATATTTATTGGAATTAAAACGTCCACGGATAAAAATGCTTCGTAAATTATATATTTTAAAAATATAAGCTTTAAAGAAAAACCATATATTTTCGAGCACGTAAATTTAATAAATATGATTTTTAAAAACTTATTTCTGACATTCACACGTAAATTCTGCCGATGAGTTTCACAGCTTTTTGCTATTTTGACGGAGAATAAAGATATGGTGAATATGAAGATAAGAAAAGTGGACGTATTCATAAAAGGAAGAAAACAATAGTTCTAGATAAGCAAGAGGGGAAGCAATAAAGTGTTTTGTTTTGAAGACAGTCCTTTTTGAAAAGGGAAATTAACTGTATGAAGTACTGGCGGTTTCCACACAAATTGTGGTATAGACAACAATCTAAGATACAATTTCAGTGTAATGACCGGAACTACTGAGCGATTTCCCCTCCCCTAATTAACTTATAAATACTAGAGAATCGTGTGAAATTCGCCTCATACACTTAGTGTATAATTGCTCGTTGAGTGCTGTAGGTAGGCAAATATCTCTATGACATATCTGGCATGATGATTTCGACAATTAATTCAATAGTGAATTACGTATGCTTTACAGATATGCTATATTTTAATCTGAAGGTGAATAAAAATATTAATTAGAATAAAATATTTATTTTCAGAATGGTCGAGTTCATCTACTTTGTCTGCCTTCTTGGAGTGACGAGCAAAATATCCGCTTCACCGATATCATTAAAAGATGTTAAGGACGACGACGTCGCCATCCCAGGTGACCTGGAAGATGTGAATGTCCCTGGACAATTTCTTGTGAGCTATGAAAACTTGTTGAATTCTGACGAGGACTTGAGTTATCCAATTCTGCCATTACCCGATAATCCGCCGCAATGGCTGATGACGCTGATTCATAAAACCATTGCTCACTCCTCTGGTTTTTCAAACAGACAAAAGCGCGCGTATGAGGACTATTCAGACCCGCGCCTCCAAGCAATTTTGCGGGCTTTTTACTCTACATATGGTGGATATGGCACCATGGGTCTTCGATATGGACGATCAGTTAGATCTCTGCAAAGACGTGTTGGTCCTCTACAACGTAGAATTTTTCATAATTCGTTTTTGAAACAAATGAAAGCAAACACCCATTCTAGAGGTCGTTTTCAAAGATCATCATACAGACGAGCAGATATCCAAAGACTATTAAGAATATTTTACTCCAGTGGAAAAAAAGTTGGACGTTTTGGTCTGCAATATAGGTAGAGGAGGGACAGTGTTCTATACCGTCAGTACAGGGTATATGGTTGACCTCAAAGGCAGCATGCTTTGGATTGTGGCTTCGCTAACGTTATGGCCGCTTAGTAACTTTTTGAAGTCGTCGATACATTTTCACAAGAGTAGGTGATGAATCTCTGACTTGTAAATAATATATATTGTATTTATTTCAACTGTTTGTAAATATTGTATATATTGTAAGAAGAAATGTCTCAGGTAAATTTTACCTAAATAAAATCTATATGGTTTGAATTGATTATTGTGTTGGTCTCAGTATCTGATTTATTTACAATTGGATCATCGATATGTAAAACATGTTCAATATAAGTCTGTGATACCGATGCTCGATTTTGTAATGGAAGCAGATAACAACTTCTATGACTCTACCTTATTATTTTTTAATTATTTACTTTGAATACCTCTTATTAAATTAAAATATGAGTTCCGGAAAAGTCAAACCAATTATTTCTTTTATAATGACTATCATTAAAAAGTGTATTGTGATAAAAAAAGAATTAAAATTCAGTTAAATTTGCAACAAACATTATTTCATATATCTCTACTTAGACACGCAATGTTTAAACAAAAATATTCATGCCGGTTTTATTTTTTCATTGGACCTAATTCATATTTGCACGACATCCAGCAATGTTTTTTAAATCAACATCGAACGAAAGGAACAACGTTTTAATGTACATAATTACAGGAGCGTTATTAATGAAGAATGGAGGGTGTAACTATCAATGCAAATAAATTGTTTGTATAAGGAACTTTGCATGCTAGGAAAAGCTTAAGGCAAATATATTGCTTTACTAATTGCTGCACTTAACAGGATGGCATGCATTTAAGTGATAAAATATCATTCGAAAAGGCATTTAAGTGCTTATGCTCGTTCGCTTTCTATCGTGCAAGTGCTCTCCCGAAATACGAGTGAAGCTATATGTCTCTTTAGTTATAGTTGTGATATTTTACTCTGACGTCTTTAAGGTGTTCAAGCAATGTACTTAATGATGTCATTACGGAAATTAGTCGTATCGAATTCAGGCATTCTTGTAAAATAGATTGAATGAAAACTGCAGTGTTGCATATGATACTCATTCTGGTGGAATTATGGGTAAAAAGGATATATTTGAATGCCCATTAACAGATCGAAGAGAAAGACAGAAGGAAGAAACTCGATTAAATACAAAAATATCGCAACCACATAAGGTTAAATGGACGCTGGCAAATCTACCGTGATTGAGAATTCATATGTTGATATGATGTTTAAGTCTTGAAATTATTTTCTATATATTTTTCAAATCTAGGATTGGCTTTACATTTTGAGGGAAAATGCATGGGATGATTTGCATTTCTAAGTAAACTCTAGTTGCAAGTTATCTCTTGAATTGGGATAATAATTAAATCTGATCTAGAACAAACATCGTCAGTTCGATTTTATTACGTCTTTGTATACATAAATGTGATTCAAGTGACTGGGAGTTGCTATGAACCTTCTTATCAATATACTATATCTGTATGTCTCTTGGAAGTATGTCATACTCTGGTGATCAATTACAACTCATGAATAAGCGTTCTTAATCATTTCAATTCACACTCGGAAATGCAGCATTCTTCCGTATCTTATAGGGTACCGCTTTTCATGGAAATAGAAAACAACCCATGTCATTTTCACTCCTGTGAACACCTACAATTATAAGCCTAACTTATCGGTAAAGTCAACAAATTGGTTTTCCTGTCTCCTAAAATATCAAAACCAACGGAATCATGGACCACATTCATTTTGGAAATTGTATTCGAATATCGCATGTTAATTTCTGATAATGAGCAACGGACGTACAATACCGGTACGAAAACAACAAATATTAAATTCAATTTTACAGTACGTAAAGATTATCATATAATGCTCTTGTCGCGGTTTATTATCAATCTTCTTCCATAAAATCCCACACAAGATACTATAATATCATTTCAAATACGTTTCACTTAAAGTCAAAATCTCTTTGGTCCGGCATTCAACATTCATAGCAGACTGGTTTTCTCCATTTTAAAGCAAAAATAAGCATTGCTTTTTATATATATCTAATGAAAAATAACATAATCAAAAAATATATTGGCGTAATTTCACACACACACACACACACACACACACATACACACACACACACACACACACACACACACACACACACACACACACACACACACACACAACGACATTTATTATTGCTACTTTTTATTCATGATCATTAACCATATGACCATATTGGACGACAATTTTTATTACCAATAGCTGATTTTCGAATACCTGTATCATACACCCCCAATATTCAAAATATGAATGGTTAAGACTCTGGTTTCCATTGAAAATTGATAGTCATATATGCGTTTTAAAATGAAGTGCCTTATCCAAGAATCTCGATGCAACAATATTTTCTTATTAAAATGACTCACTGTCCAGGGGTTCATGTTTACCCTGCTCCTAATTTTGTATCTATTATAGGATTTATGAGATTGATTACTGTTTCACTGCTTCACCTAGATTCGGAATTGTGACATCTTAAAGCAATATAAGCTGCCAAAATTGCAATTTTTTATAGTGGCATTAAAAGAGGTTAAATGAACGTTGATATGATTGAAAAAAAGAACTGCATCGAATTTCCTCTCTTATGCATTGTTTACACACCTTTACGTGATGAAAAATATATTCCTCGACATTCCGTTTGACCCTAACAATGGCAGCTGATTAATCGTCGGCGACAATCCCGAAGATAACCGATGTTGACACGAATGATTCTGATGCTGATCGGGGTGGCTCGGGTTGTATCCGGGTCATTAAAATATGGACGGCGAGGTGAGATAAAATTCTAGTTACCATCATTATTTTGGCATTGTTAACAATGTTATATGTTTTTAAAGTTATGATAGTATGTTTTTTAGTTATGATAGTTTTAAGGGATCGCTCGAAACATTACGCAAAATTCCAAAGTCGGCTTTCTCCCTCGCTTCGAACCTTTCGTGTCAGACATCTTTCGTGCTTACCGGAAATATTGCGCTTGCGCATTTGATTTTGCCGAATGAGTTCAACTTTAGGTCATTGCATACGGACATAATGTCGGGAAAATTAAGGTACGGGAAGACTTAATTTCAACTGTCGAACATTTTTGCATTTAATGCAAAAAATACAACATGTCAAAAGTTTAATCGATAAAATCAGGTATTAGAAGGTAGATGTTTACAAAATTTTCGATTAAATTTTAGGACCCCAAAATAACAATTTTGACAGCTTATATTGCTTTAAGAAAGACGTTTCCCTTCAAATTTTGGTTTGAATTATAAAAATGGCTATTTCCTTCACCAAAACACACGTGTACTCTTTGACACAATTCATATCTATGCCATATATATATATATATATATATATATATATATATATATATATATATATATATATATATATATATATAAATTTACAAAGCTGCCCTCAAAGTTGATCCGTTTACAAAAATCAGTATTTTCATTAAATTCTTTAAATTCTAGAAATTGCTTCACTTTTGATGCTTTGTACACCACGTGGCCGTACATTTCAATGACGAATGGACGTTGAATTGTGTTAAGTGTGATGTCTTCCTTGAAATAAAGATTTGGTAGTCTTTCTTTAAAACTTTAAAATTTTGAGTCTTACAGCGTTTGTTTGTCTGTAAAGCATACTTTTCTAAATGAATCGCCGTGACAGGACCTGCGCATTTAATATGCGTTACAGTATTTAACCCCATGCCTGCATTTAATTTCGTTTTTAAAATTCCAGTAATTACTTTGTATCATTTTTACTGTCAACTATCAATGTCCCATTTATGTGATTTGAATTACTAATCACTTAATCACAGCAGGTATGCAGTGCTATGATAATCTTCCATAGATTTCCAAAATACATGGTATGGTATTTTTTTCGGTCAGTTTTCCAACCTTAAATTAGGATGTCCGTTACATACTGTGCACATGTTTCTTTCTTTTCTGTGATATATGATACTGTCTGTTTAGAATAGGTTCAGACCAAAACTAGAAATAAGATGTCTTTCCTTTTCAGTAATCCAATGTTTTAATATATATATGAATACGGCTTTGGGAGATTCCATGGGAAAGAAAATATTTCACTTCTTAGACAAAAAAAAAAAAAAAAAAAAAATTGCAAATGGTAATATCTTAAAATTAATAATCGATGCACCCTGTAAAATAATCTGAAAAAAATTTCTTCTGAGGAATAGTAAAAACAAAATCAGTCCCTAGAATTTTTATCAGGGTGCACTCTTCACTGTATAATTTTACGTTCAATACTCCAAACTGAACTCTAATGCAAATCAAATCTTTTTTTTTTTTTAATGATAAATCAAGTCTGCAATATTTTTTTTTGAAAAGAAACACTGATTATTTATCAATATCTTTATCTATAATTGCAACTGGTTAAACTAAGCGTTATCAGGCTTTTGTATATCCTCTGTTGAAAAATCTGTACATCTTCAGTGGAAAGGTAATATTTCCAATGACCTTTCGCAACCTTGAGAAGTGGAATTATAATACAGAAATCATCTAATATGTACTAAAACCTTTATCGTTTTAAAAAAAAAAAAGGTTGCAACGATGCATCAATAAAATATACAATTGTCACTGGAATTTTAAAAAAAAACACCTAGCAACCAATGAATTATAATTTAGAATATGTTGTTTTCCTTTTGTTTTCTCATTTTAATTCATCTTTGTTCCAACGTGTATTTTGTATAGCGATATTCTTTATTTTTTTCTATTAGAGTAGTATCTCAGACATTAACCTGATATATCGCTGACTTAGATTCGAAACCATTTACAATCAGAGGGTACTAATAATTTGTAAGCACGGGGAGGTATTCATTACATCATCAAAAATCATTTTTTTTGTCTTATTAATCGATTTTAGAGACATCCATATTACATGTTAAATGTACTGCGTTGAATTTGGTTTTTGGTAGGATATCAGTAGTATATGTTGGTCAACAGAGAGTGCATTGCGGTACTATGTGATATACATACCAATAAGTTACATACTTGCTTATCTTTGTTAGAACTATTTACCTACAATCTATAATAGTACAGGACTTGATCCCTTCCATTATATCAAAAATTGATTTAATTTTGATGAAGTTTGAGCCACTTCAGACCATTGTTTGATGTGGTGGTGAGAACTTCATCTTCTCCTTCACAGTAGGACCATCGCCGTGCAATCTAATAAAATTGATAATGGAAATAATATGCTAATCCTACTTATCTATCTGCAAAAGCGAAAATCTGCTGTCTTACACACATTTTATAACTTAAATCTTCATAATCTTTTAAAGAAAATTGGTAAATTGAAAAAACCTTATCACTCGACGTAATTCTTTCATCTGCGAAATAGAAAGAAGCACAGTCTGTTGTGATATCATAATTGATCAAGTAAATAATCCAGCTGATCCTTGTAATGTTCCACACCCAAAAAGCAAAGGAAACAATACGTTTCGTCTTGCAGCGAAAGTGCAAACAATAAAAAGGAGAACGATTATAGCATGTTCTAAGACAAACGCACCTGTTTTAACCCCCTTTTTTGTTTAAATGACCTTGACACTTTATCAAAACATCAAAAGGTTAACAGTCGCCAGTGCAGGTGACCTATATTCCATAATACATAGATTTGTGGGTTCATAATTATTGGTAAGAGAAAGAAGAGGGGAAAAAATTAATAGATGTTTATCAAATTTACGTAAAACTCGTCGGATTATTGTCTTCCTCGTAACCACCTCCTTCTCATCTTTTAATTGCTACCAGATCGCATCCCCTGCAAGTCTCGGATCACTTTTTATTGTAAAGCTGTATTCGAGCAATTACAAATTGATCCATCAAAGAAGTTATTGCAGATTAGCAGTCGAACACGCTCAGCAGTGGAGAGTGTGACGTCATTATTGAACAGACACAAAAGGTGTTTTATGTTTTGAATTTGTTTAACGATAGAATATACAAAGGTTAAAATGCTGGCAGCAAACGTTTGATTGAAATCAAATCAATAGTGTTATAAATTGGAAATGAAAATGATACATCGATCCAAACATAGGCTGTTACACTGAATTAGCAGATTAAAGGAAAAAGAACAACGCCTTTGGGGTGACATCTTATCTGGATGCAAAATTTGTTCTTCATATAGTAATTCGCGTGTTTAAGCAAATTAGTTTATGATACTGTAGGTACATTTCTATATTTCTTATATTGTTACAAGCGAATTATTTTTACGGAAGATAGACACAAGAACGACCCATTATCCATCGTGTAAGATAATACTCACCCCCTACTGCGTTAGTAAAGGTCAGATATGAAATAACTGATATCAAGGGCCACGATTTGATTGCAGGTCAACCTGCATACATACATCAATATAAAGCATCTCATTAACTCAATATATACAGAAATAGACAAGTTTATTAGAAATTCAATCATTTCATTTGTTCTGCAATGAATTTGGAAAAGATCCTTAAAGAGAAAATTTACATTTTTTATAAAAAAAAAACTATCCTAGATAATGCTAAGTAGCTAGAGAAATAATTGAATTATTTGGTCAATTAATTAGATATTTAATTTGTTTTATTTTTGCGTTTGGATAATGTAGAATTTTCCTGCAATGTAACTCGAGACAGTGTATATATATATATATATATATATATATATATATATATATATATATATATATATATATATAATTATAATCAAAATACAGATAAGAAGTAAAATATATAAACACAAATTATAAGCGATCTGTTAATAAACAACGATATATATAATGAAAAAAATTGGTAGGTAGAGATTAATACAAATATGAAATCGTAGGTAATTGACGTATATAACCAAATATATAACTTTTATTCAAAATGAAATTCCAGCCATATATGTTGAAAGCAAAATGGAAAATACAATGACACCTTAACGCCCACTCAACATGAAGATCTGTTAACCTGCAATTACCTCACGCAATATTATAACATACTTAACAGTGATAAGGTGGTAGTGATTGACCCAGAAACCGGTCCACAAAGCGCCAGAGGACCAATAACAATGGCGCCGCTGGTTGTCTTGTTGAGTTTCCTGGGGACTGTCGCAGCTCAATCCTGCCAAGTCCACTCCGACAGTAAGTAGACGACTGTAGGTCTGGGTACTCTCTGAAAATAGTCCAAAACAGTACTGACACGATAAAAAGGTAAAATAATAACACCGTAAACAACTGACATAAAACTGGCCCAAGGTTGCGTAGTTGTATCTGAGATAACCTGTCTTTTTATCGAATGTAAATTTGTATATACTTTTTTGGGTATAAAAACAAAGATCATTTGCATATTAATAAATGAAAGCCGGGTAAAACTTTGAATTCCGGATAAAGATTTCAAAAAAAAAAAAAAAAAAATCCCGACAGATTGTTCAAATGCAGTTGATAATATAAAATCTCATGTTTTGATTAAAAAATTACGAGAGAAAACATTTGTTTTAAATGAATTATCTATGAAGATGTTTCAAACAGAGGAGCACAAATTCGGTTAAATAATCGGTCAACGTTAGAGTGCACACTTTTAAAATAAGATATGCATGTTTAGCATTAGGACGTGCTATCTAAACCTTTCTAATTAATATTTTCATACGTTACATGAGAAAATCGGTACATTTCGTTATTGTATTGCAAAAAGGAGTCAGACAAAAACAAAATTTAAGCAGTATTTATAAGTATTAGAAAGATCTTTTACGGCCAAACTAATGCAGTAGAAAATGCATCAAATGAAATGTATCAATATATGAAATGTATAAAATGCAACAGTGACTCCACCTCTTGCATGTCCAGGGGTCCGTGATTACCCATCTCTCTGACTGTATTTTCTGTAAGAATTACGAGATTGAATACTGTTTGTTATCTTGGCCTTCTCATCAAACCAATACTAAACATTATGATATATTTAAATCTTAGGAATTTGATAAATAATACGAAATGGGTTGGTCTGTAACTCTTCTGTTGTTCGAATTGAAAATGAAAATAAGAAATCATTACGGAGAAGCCAGTAAGTTGTAAGAATTTGTCTCCAATCCATGTGATTATTCAATAAAATATGCTCGAAACAAAATAAGAAATCATAAAAAGCTAATTTTTAGATATTTATCCTGTTTAATAACTTCTGAATAAAAATACCATAATAGAACATTGTGATATACATGCACCAGCATTTTGACATCTTTAGTATATCAATTTATACCGAAAACAAACATGTCAACGATCTGTTTTACGTACAAAGGGTATGACCAATAAATTAAAAAACCTTTCAGATATATAATACCACCCTTGAAATTTTAAGAGATACTTGACCTGCGAATTTCTGCATGTTACACAATTGAAAATCTTGCGATTCTCTTTGTCAGAAACATGAAGAACAGCCTATTTACACGACCCTTTCCCAATTTTATAATTGATTATAAGATAGAAAATAGAACTTTTTTAAAACGATAATATTACCAAAACTTCAAGTAGAAGTAGATTGTTTTGATACCTAAATCTTAAGCATTTCCGAGGAATACTGCCCAATATCATACAGATACAACACAAATAGCAAAAATACATATGGTGAAAATAAAACTTTGATGAGATATGATTGCATTTTATTTATTTATTTTATTTATTTTTGCTACCAGCTTTTGAGGAAGAGTTTTGTCATATGAAAGCTGCAGTGGGTGTGTTACAAGCTGACACACAACGAGTAGCCAATCACGAGGTGGAACTCTCAAAACTATGGCATACCATCCATACCGAAACCAAGGGTATTTACGACAATCGTCAAATGATCGAAGACCTACAGAGAAACCTAACCAAACAGGTAGATATAAATCCAAACCGTCAAAGAGTGAGCACTGAGAGTATCCCGGCTGTTCATTCTAAAGATTAGGACAGAGAAAAATTCCAGTCTACATCCAGTGAATTTTTGACATCCAGTAAAAACTCCGATAATCCTGTTGATAGCTCTTTATGATATCACAGTCTCATCTATTCTATGGATGATCTTTATTCCATCCTGTATGTATGACCAACCTACACCACATTTCTAGTATGCAGGTCCCCGCCCATATATATATATATATATATATATATATATATATATATATATCGTCAACATAATACGCCGCCTAAGTCTAATACTCGTCACGCGATGTAGGGATCGACATACTAGAAATTACCCCTCCCTGCTTAATGCTTAATGATTGGAAACATCATGTCGATGAAGACGATAGATGTATCGTCTCAGATTTTGCAATGACTTCATAATACAAATATTGAAGTGGAGAATATAAATACGGAAATTACTTTATTCAACAGGAAATACAAACCTCTGAGTTTTTTTTATATATTTTTTTTTACCTAAAAATAGTCACTATTCACGTCGACTTTTCTAATTTCAATTCCTTGGTATAACCAATGAGACACCCCAAAATCATTGTCTCAGGAATAATCTAGCGTAGACGTATATTTGTGAACCATACGGCAGGAATTGTTCTTATACACGTATCTATGAAAATATCTATCTCTATGTGATTTGATATTGCTCTAACCAACAAATTGAATATGGTGTATTTATTCGCGAGGCTTGTCGAACGAATAAATCACCATTTCAGCGAAATATCAAATCACGCAATTGTAGACGGTCTATTTATCTAATTCGCTCTTTCTATTACTTTACTTTTGAGAAGACCTCCAATACAACAAAACAGCTGATTCAAATCATTACTGACAGCCGTTTTTGTTCGTGTTCCTACGCGAGAAAAAAATAGTGCGATAAATGTTATACAGTTACACATTTTCATTCATACCTATGAATAAAATTTGCTTTAGAAGACATTTAAATAGTTAAGCCTAGTACTTAATTATTTCTTTTTAGTCCCCTACCGAGCTTTGCCGAAGGAAATTATATTTAATTTACAGATGTAGTTTACCCTCGGTCTGTCTGTCCGTCTGTATGTCGTTCCGAATAAGTTTTCCGGACTTTTCTCCGCATTGGATGAAGATATTCAGTTGAAATTTTTATATATGACTTTGTCATGAATAGTTACAGATCAAGTATGAGGTTTGTTACGCTTGATCTACTTTTGACTGAATTATGTCCCTTGATAAAAGAGGTTTTCCAGACTTTTCTTTGCATTGGATGAAGATATTGAACTAAATTTTGATATGTGGCTTTGTCTTGGATAGTTACAGATGAAGTTTGAGTTCCGTTATGCTTTACATATTTTTGACTGAATTATGCCCCATGATGAATTGCAAGAGTCAGTTTTCCGTTTGTTATGCTTGACCTACTTTTGACTGAATTATTCTACTGGTGGGGACTTTGTATTATCTGCATTTGTATTACACTCAGAAATTTTGCTTATTATTAAACTTGTGTACTGTATTTTTTTCAAACTTTACCGAGTATTGCTGCTGAACTGTAGCTCTATGAGAAAATATTGGGACAGATATTTTCTCACGAGAGCTACGGATCTGCAGTTAGGTTGGTTGGTTGTATATTGTTTAACGTCCCGCTCGAGAATTTTTCTCTCATATGGGGATGTCACCATTGTCGGTGAAGGCCTGCAAAATTTAGGCCTATTCTCGTCGCTTACGGTCTTTAGCAGGGAGGGGTCTTTATCTGGCTAGTTGCATTCCGCGCGTCCGCGGGTTACAAATTTTTTATTAAGAAAATTTATCTTTGATTTTTAATCGTAAATATCAGGCTTGATATTTCACCAGAAGTCGCACGTGGTGGGGTCGCAAAACGGGTAGTTTAAAACAAAGGTACTTGGGGGTATGGATTATACAATACGCACTCCCAAAACTTGTTCAATATAATTTTTCCTCTCTATTACGTATTACATGTAGTGAAAATTACGTGTTCAGCAGTGAATGTTGGAAGAAATAAAATCACTGATAATAAGATTTTATTAGCATGCAACAGAGACAAAAAAACCAAAAAAAAAAAAAACAAAACAAAAAAAAAAACCAACAAAAAAAAAACAACAAAAAAAAAAACAAAACAAAAAACCCACCTTTTTGAATGATCGTTAATGTTTAATGTACATGTATATTTACAAAACATAAGTAAAAAAAATTGATATGTCGATCCCAGATCAGAAAAAAATAAAATGTGGGGGATGTGGTGTTGTTGTTGCATGATCCATGCCCCAAGTGTCTGTGGTTTACCTGAAATTTAATCCCATCCTTCCGAATATATCAAGTATGCACGGTTTCAATTTAATAAGGCATTTGGTGCAATTATGTTAAAGAAGCGAAAGTGATGGGGGTGGGGGAGTGGGGAGGGGTAGAATGTAAGTATCGGTAGTGTTTGCTCCTTCATCAAACGCTCGTCATTTAGAAGTGAGAATCACGGGTCTTTCGGATATGACCTTAAAAAACGGAGGTCTCGTGTCGCTTCAAGCGTTGACACATTAAGTAGGTCTAAATCTGTAGCTGGTGACGTCTCAATATGAGTGAAAAAATTCTCAACAGGACGTAAAACGAACAATCAATCAATCAACCAAACTATTAAATCTATCAACCAAACTATTCGATCTAGACCCCTTTCAAAATCAATTCAACGGGGTTTGCAGACACCGAACATTATAAAGCATAATCTATGTAGAGGTTAGAATTAATTCATTGATTAATTCTACTTTAATGTGTCAAGTTATATGACAAATTGGGGGGGGGGGGGGGGGGGGGTATTTCCACCCACTCCAGGCTTTACATTTACTGCTTCCCTACCCAGGCTTTATATTTACTGCTCCCCCCCCCCCCCCCCCCCCCCTCAGACATAGGCAAACTGTAACAAATTATCATAACAACCCAGTGATTGTACATTTCCTCCCCAAAATAAAAAAAAGTTCAGTTTCAGTAACATTTTCAGCTAGATCCGTTCTTACGAAGTATGATCAAATTGATTATATTTGAAATTTTCAAAAACAAAAACAAAAAAAAAAACCAAAAAAAAAAGAAAGAAGAAGAAAGAAGATATTTGGTTACACACTCAAAGATGGTTCGTGACCAGTAACTTTTTACCCTCACCCCCCCCCCCCCCCCCCCCCCCCCCCGTTTGAAATTGCCGGCTACGGGTCTAATTAAACACCAATATTTACACAATCTGATTAAAATCAGAAACTATGATCCGCTCACGATGATTCCACATCAGTGTAAGTAAGACTGGTACTCTCATTATAATTTTTCTTTCATAGTTAACTCTTACATGTATAGTTTTCTTCGTGTAAAATAAATTTTAAGAGTATAATCATGCACACGCTACTTTCGTTTTGCTTAACAGAAAATCGGAATCGGTATTACCGAAAACAAACTCGGAAATAGTCTGCTTTTTCTTTTCTTTGTTTGTTTGTTTTGGAATAGCAACTAAATTTGCACAGAGGTTATTTACCATCGCAATTTCACCAATTTAGTATTTATCTGTTGATCTGAAATAAGGATTGATTAATTATATATTGTTTAACGTCCCGCTCGAAATTTTTTTCACACATGGAGACGTCACCATTGTCGGTGAAGGGCTGCAAAATTTAGGCCTATGCTCTGTGCTTATGACCTTTGGGCAGGAAGGGATCTTTATCGTGCAACACCTGCTGTCTCATCCGAAGGACCGCCTCACGTCTTACGACAAGCAAGGGGTACTGAGGATCTATTCTAACAACCCGGATCCTCACGAGGCTCCGAAATAAGGATTCTTGATGAAACTACAAAACTATAGATATAAACGAAAACCAAATTTAAGCAGGTTATTTGATAGATATCATATGGTACAAATTTCGCGGGAAAAATCTGTTCCGTAGTAAATACATTCGCGAATAATGAACTTCTCTTATCAAACAATCGTTATTTAACTATATGATAATGATATGATAATAAACGATGGCATCAACAACGGAACTGACATTCTGCCTTTCAAATATCAAAATTCAATGTTTCAAAGTCTCGAATTGTAAGAAACGTTCAAAACCAATAGGCACTATTTTGATTTCGCCCAATGAGATTAGCTGAATGGCGGTGTAGTCCGTCATGATCACTAGAAGGCTCTCGAGCGAGCTCGACACCTTAAAGCAATGATATGCAAAATGCAGGTGTCACCATGATTTCTAGCACATAGATAGGTGTAAATACAAAACTAAGACACGTAGTCAGTTGCTGAAGAAATTCAACTGAAAACCTACATGGTCCAGGGAAAAGTCTGTAACATGTTTGCGGGGGGGGGGGGGGGGATCCTGCCTCCTGCTATTAAATAAATGACACGATTTTACACCTTAACATGTTTTTCTGTTATAATTTAATGGAAACAGGCCTTGAATCTATAGCGAGGTTTTAACATAAATTATGTCATTATAGCATGTAGACATGTAGTGATGAAACCCAGGTTAGGTAGCATTCATTGGGAGATGAATCTTGTTCAGGTTTCCAATAACCTTTCTACATATTGCATTGAACTTTTGAATTGTTTGACATTATTGAAAACAGAAAATTTAAATTCTGTATAATTGTTGCATCATACATGAACAGAAGATATAACTTTTATAAACTAGTAGTCTCACTCTGAAGCAGTGATATTCTTTTCAGCATTTTTCGTCTACAATTTGAAGTTATTGATTATGCCTTTGTAAAGTAACTCGTCTTGAGGGGATACTATATAAAGGTGGAGAGTCGGTGCATAAGGTTTTGAACTTGTTAGGATAAGCAACTTTAGCTCAAGATCTTCTCTTTATTTCTTTTCATGTAAATATACACATTTTGCCAACATTTTACATACCAATGATTTTAATGCTTTACGTAAGTACCTAAAATAAAGAAATTCCTCCTGCAGCACTCAACTATTTCTTCTCCTACTTTCTCAAATTTCGCCTGCTACCCTCAAATTTATTGAGAATCCTGATGTATATGATATTGCACTCGACGCCTTTGTGGCCCTTCAGGCCTTTGATTTTATTAAGCACTCGGCTACACTTAACATATATCCTAAAATTAATTTACACATTTTAACACAAGTTGAACATGTATATTATTTAACGTCCCGCTAGAGTATCTTTCACTCATATGGAGATGTCAGCATTGCCGATGAAAGGCTGCAAAATTTAGGCCAATGCTCGACGCTTATATTTTTGAGCAGGGAGAGATCGTTATCGTGCCACACCTGCTTGCGGTCTCATCCGAGGGACCGCCCTTTAGTCGCCTCTTACGACAACCAAGGGGTACTGAGAACATATTCTAACTCCGGATCCCCATGGGCTAGTATTACTTCAAATATGGGGTATTTCCATTTTTAAAGAATATTTTCAAAAACTATCTCCTCTTACCTAAAGAGAAAGACAGAAAAAATGGCTGGTAGACATCTTGAATAAGAATGTAATATATTAAAGTATTGCACAAGAGCGTTCTCCCAGCCACAAAACACAAAAAGGTAAACTACAATATAAATCTTTGCTGGAAACAAAAATGTTGCATAAAAATATAATAACAAATATGTTTGTTTGTTCAGTATTACAATAAACCCAGCGATTGCTACCGATAATTGTTTGATTAGTCAGAAAACATAGATGAATTTCGTCAAAACATAAAATGTGCATCGCATTTCTAATGTTTACTGTACACAACATAAATGCGTAGTTATAGAAAAAACAAATTTCACTTCCTATTTGTCATATTTCAAATTTAAATAACCTCAAACTATAAAGATGGCGATCGTGTACATTTGGTAACTTTGATGTTGATTTGTTGTACATCGTTTAACGTCCCGCTCAAGAATTTTTCACTCGTATGGAGACGTCATGATTGTCGGTAAAGGGCTGCAAACTTTAGGCCTATGCTCGGTGCTTATGACCTTTGAGCAGGGAGAGGGATTTTTATCGTGCCACACCTGCTGTGACTCGGGCCCTCGGTTTTTGCGGTTTCATCCGAAGGACCGCCCCATTTAGTCGCCTTTTACAGCAAGGAAGGGAAACTGAGGACCTATTTTAACCCGGATCCCCACGGGAAGTCATGAATTTGATTAAATATTTCGGGATTTGGAATTCAAATTTCGAAATTCAATATCCAAAATAACCAATCAAGATAAATGTCACAAATGTATGATTTGAAAGAGTCAGCATATTTGATGAGTTTGATTAAATATGTTGTCTCTTGTAAGTTATATATTGTGACCTATATTTTGATTGGACAATTTTTGATATTGAATTTCGAATTTTGGAATTTCGAATATCGAATGAACCTTGTGGGCTTTCGTATGATTCATACTTTTCTTTCTAGAAATTAATGATCTTCATGAATCAATATTTTTCCTTGTTTTACTTTCATTTGTTTCGATGTAAAATTCAGTGCGCAGCAAATATAAAGTATAAACATTTTTATAGTCCTGGTCAGTACACATCACGGTACGCTGACTCCCTGTCTTCGGAGCGTGTTCGAATCTCGGCCGCGGCGTTATGTGAGCGGGTTTGCCAGTTTACTTGCGGAAGGTAGGCGGTCTCTTCCCAGGTACATTGTATCTGGGTTCTATCCTCCACCAACAAAAACTGGACGACACCAGATAAATGAAAAATTGTTGAGTGTGGCGGAAAGCAATAAATAATCAATCAATCAATGGGAGCGGGTCATCAGTACACAGAGTTAATTATAGCATGTCAAACCGTGTTACAATGATACACCTACATGCCAAAAGTCATTTGACATAAAAATTTGTTAGTTGTGATATATCTCTATAAAAAATGTATACAAATAGATATTTTTAATTTAACATTGGAGCCAAAGTCGTAAATTTGTCAGGGTAGATCTAGTGGGCGAGTCGACACACCATCTTGATTGAGAAGCATATTCACATATAAGACATTGCAAGCCTATTTCAAAAAATGAAAAAGTTATGAAGCAGACATGAATGCATATCGAAATCAATAACCTCTCAATGAGATCAAAGGTGAAGGTCATATGGGGTCCTGGTGGAGATTACTCCCATATACAAACTTTCATAAGCTTTGTACATGCATGTTAATGTATAATTAATATATAGCACAGAAAGAACAGCCGGAAGCGGACTAAAACAATATCTTTCCTTTTGATGAAGTTGAGACACAAAATGACATTGAGATGAAGGTCGTGATATTTTCATGGTGTGACTCGTGATACATCGATGCATCCTCCACATACCAGATCACGAAAGCCTGCAATAAAAGCCTTATGAAACGGACAATTTATGGCATACGGAATTACGATATTGAAAGCTTTAGTTAAAAAAAATGGAAAATTGATAGTTCGGGTACAAACGCGTGCTAAAATAAATTCAATTTAGATCAAAGAACATGTGGTAGGCGGAACATAATAGTAGAAAAATATATCCCTATAACGATGTACTCACATGCCAACTATCGCAAGGCTGTGTTGAAAGATACAGGAAAGGTGAAAGAGAATGAGGAAGTGAAGACGAAATCCGGCTAAAAACAATTTTCCTCATTTCTATGACCCGGAAAGGGAAGACATAATGGAGTATTGAACACCAGGTTCATTTTTAAAATCTTCATGGGATTTTGTATATAGTCACAAAACACTGTTACTTATCTATCACATTTTCTTTTCGAATCATTTAATAATTCTAAGTTGACATTTTCGGGATTTTAGATTGTGGAGTCTTATTTAAACTTGGTTGTTTATTTGTGTAACATCCGTCGAGATGGAGACATCACCAGTTTTAGATGAAGTACTGTATAAAAAAATTAGACCAATGCTTAGCGCTCAGGGCCGAATCAGTGAGGGTTCTTTAACGTGCCAACGCCTGCCGCGACTCGGGACCTCCGTTTTTGAGGTCATATCCAAAAGACCCGTGAATGCCGAACGTGTGGCGAAGGAGCAATCAATACATATGTTTACGTACAGTCATGACACGAACGGGACTCTAACTCACGAACTGTCCATTATTTCAATGTCATAAAAGAATGTACAATTGATGCCGAATACTAGGTTCTAAATACAGTAATTACACACAAATGCATCATTGATCCACCTGTCGTAATTCACTATAAGTGGAATTTTCAAACAGTCATCGTGTTTTATATTATTCATCTGTCGAATAAAAAAATGGGCTCTATGACAAGTAAACTAAGAAACCTAAAGTTGTTTATTACATGTAATGATGTTTTCTGTCTTCGGTGAATCCTCTGGTTCTAGATTAGGATTTAGATTTTCATTAATTTTTGCCAGATTATCATTGTATGTCAAGGTAGTTTACTGGGCTTTATCGGTCTGCCATTTATTTGTAGGCTAAGCCTTTATTTCGTTTAATCAGCATTATCCAATTATCCCCGAGTTTCGTCGATCATTTAGCAGCAAGATACCTATTTAAACAAATGAAATAATTTTCTGCTTCTTAAGTGTAACTTAAGGAATTGATTAAATTAAGGAGAGAGAGAGAGAGAGAGAGAGAGAGAGAGAGAGAGAGAGAGAGAGAGAGAGGAGAGAGAGAGAGAGAATAAATGTTAGGGAGAGGAAACTGAAAGTGATTCAATTAAACAAATTTTAAGGACTATCACACCTCCACTTTAATTGGTCTTCACACAGGAACCGGTTGTAGATTTTGACGATCAACATAACTTTGACAAAAATATTTAGCAAATCAGTAGAATCTGTGAACATCCATATAGTGCAGTGTCTGCCTTTGGTGTGTAGTAGAGGAAACGTTTGGCAACGTACTTTTATATATCGGTCGTTATTTCAAAATTCATTTACGTAAAGTTTATAGTTGATTTGTTTGTAATTTTTATTGATGAATTAAATAATTTAGGGTGATATACCCAACTTCATTCAGAACGACTAAATTTCATCACTGTAGGCATCTTGTCAGCCTTCAAGTCGAAATTTGGACATCATGGTGAAATTAAATAGAATTTTGCTTACGTTAGATAGTTTGTTAAGGACAATCCAAATAATTGTTCAGCATATATTTTTCTGTATAATTGAATCCATACCTTAACTACTTATTGAGTGGCAAGTTCTTTCAATTCCAATCTTTTCTTTATCGTAAGAAAGTCAACGTAATATAAGGATATAAAAACACATTCATGCAAGATATATTTTACAATATTTTGAGCGTGTGTTTTAAAACACTTTCATCCTGCGTCTAAAAATATGTGGCATAAATGAGGTCAATCACAAAACTAAACATAACCGACATCTCCACACATGCCTACGTATGACTGTAGTTCTATTTTTATAGTAACAGTGAGTGACGTGAACATCAATCAACAAAGGTCTTCAGAATATCCTTACTTTACACTAAATCGTTCTATTGGGGGAGGGGGGGGTGGTTGTTGGGTTGTTAAACTTCGGACTATAGCCTATAGCTTAACCTTACGTTAATTGAAACATTTAGATGACCTACTGCGATTTGTCGTAGTCAGTAGTCGTCTGTAGTGCGTCTTGTGTTAACATTTGAACATTTTCCACTTTTTCGCAAATGCAATATCGTCAGTTTTTATCAAATTTAGTACATAAAATCTACGGGATGAGTGGAAGAAAAATTGATAATTTCCTGAACCATGTCTTCCTGGGAGGTGAGGGACAAGAGCAGATAATTTTTGAAAATGATGCATTCTCTAAAAACAAATTCCAGATTAAAAAAAAATCCCTTTTACTTCATGACAACTATCAGACACAATGTGTACATATAGTCGTAATGTGCAGAGAGGTCTGTATGATTACAACCAAGAAACAACACCGATAGCATGATAAGAATAAAGGCCTGGGACGGCCTCTACCAAAATTGTGAAACCCATGACCCCTTGACCAGGGATTCTGGTCGGGGCTTTACAAGTAACTTCTCCAATCCTAGACATTGAGCAACAGCATTAATTCTTTACAAGTCCTTTTCTTAACTAAAAAAAAAAATTAAGAACGTAAAAACTGGGTATTTATTAAAACCTAACAAAACTATGATGTGCATGATTTTTAAAAAAAAAAAATTCTTCAAATCCATGCTTAATAGTTAATGAGATTGGAAACCTGTACCAAAATCCTGAAACTAATAACCTCGGGGTTAGGAGTTCAGTTCCCATTGCGTGACTTTGTGTGAAAGTATATGGATCAAAAATGATAATGCATTTATACTTTACAAATTCACCCCTGAACATTAAACACATGAACTGGGTACAAGGTATAGTGAGCATGAAAGTGGGGAAACTCATGGCACCTGGTTCAATGGTTCATGCCCTATGGTGGGGTTATGCGGTTCACACAGTAATTGTGAAACTTGTGAACAAGGTAGAGAAATAGTTAAAAGTCCTTACAAATCTTCTATAATGGTGTACTATCTAATGCTTTTTTGTTCACTCCCTGTCCTTTCACCCTTGTTTGTATCTGGGACATACACAGATTTTCCAATTATTACTCCGTAAACGAACCATGAAAAATGACAAAGTCAAACACTGATAAATTTACCAGAAAATGTTCTTAAGCTGTCTACATCCATCCATATTTACATCCATCCATCCATACATAAATACATCCATCCATCCATCCATCCATAAATACATCCATCCATCCATAAATACATCCATCCATCCATACATGCATCCATCCATCCATACATGCATCCATACATCCATCCATACATACATCCATACATCCATACATCCATCCATCCATCCATCCATAAATACATATATACATACACGTTCATTGGCGGATATGGGAGAGAGGGGAGGACGTATATACCCCACTGGAATTTGCAAAGTATATGCCATTATTTAGTGGAAAAAAATGGTATTACATACAGTATATACGCTAAGTAATGAGGAAAAATCAAAATCACAAATTATCACCAAACAATTATGTACGAAGTGTTCTCAAAAGAATATACTAAAATGATTTGTTTCATATCCTTCTATCATTATCACCTGTGACTAATGTGACATTGATTCAGTTTGATTGTATTCATACTCCTTGTTTAACCTTAAGTTATTCTACGACACTGGCATAAAGTCATTGATTTCCGTGCAATTTAGACTGTCACTACTTGGTTCATTATTAAAAATTGTGCATTCATTATCAGACAGAGAAACCGGAGGTTGTCTCAATCAAGTCTCTTTTAATTTGGCTAAATAACACCTCATACCAGAGAAATCAGCACATGACGATTTGATTCGAAGTTAGGAGTTCACATCCGGCGTCATTTGTCTCCTGGGCATAGTTGAAAAATCAGATAAAATTGCGTTATGTTCGTGTAGGTATTTTAACCCTCACCCCCTTTTGTTCCATTTTAGTGATAGTTGGTCCATAATGCTCAGATTCTCGTTTTGAGAGGGCTTTTCCCGGAAAATGTGAATCCATGGTACGTTTTGGCAATTACCATGTCTTTATAAACATCCGGTATAAGAAAATTATTGCCCAAGTTTATTTTGTCAATTTTATAGGCAAGGCTATTCCTCAGTGATTCTTTCTAAATCGTTGTGTACGATTTGTATAATTACTAGACCAAAGTATACATATTGTAGGTAAATTTCTTCCGACAAAATCTGAGCCTGAAATATGACCTCTGATTTCCATTCGAATGCGAGTTCATCTGAGATTTTTAATCTTGATGTTCCTTTTTCTATTTGCAGTCAGAAATGTTAAATCTTTCAGTGATCTAAGTAACCATTATTATTCCTTAAAGAGGAAAAACATCGATCATGAAAATAAAACTTACAAGGTAAAGCTATGAATAAGCCTTTCCATGCGAATGGCGTTACAGCCGTGTGGTTTGAGCATAGTCACCTATAAACCTATAGTGTTTAATTATGACTGTGACGTCATAATATGACATAATAGTGCGCACGGTGGAAGAAAAACAGAAATATAATAACAAAACAGCTTCCACTAAACAATAAAAAAATGCAAGAGAAGAATTAAAATAGTCTACTTTGCTGCGCAGGTAATTACATACAGATCATAGGGTAAATGATAATTCATGTACTCGACAGAATACACAGAGGTAGTGAGGATGAAACCGTATTAACTCCCTCTAAATCTGCCACAGGCACTGTAAATGTGAATACAAACTTGAATGCAATGTACCGGCATGATTACACAGCTTTCATTTGAAATAATACACCATCTTTCTATTTGACAGTGAAACCCTAACCCTGGCTTTTGCCACAAATATGTAAGCCAGAGTAACTGTTAGTGCAGTTAATAATAGATCAAATCACATCAAAGATCAATTTCTAAGAAGAATGTACACTAATTTCAAGACAAATGTTGAAAAGCTCTTTATTAAGTACAGCTGTTTACATTTATCTCTTATTTGACTCTATAACATCTTTGAAGACATATTGTTCATTGATAATTTTACTTTGAAAACTATGTTTCAGAATTTTGCACCGAGTAGCAGCTCAGATGTAATGGAGGCACTACATAATATTACATCGAATGTTGACGATAAAATGAAAAATCTCACCGACACCGTGACAGCTCTCGAATCCCGGATGAGGCAATTAGAAAGTACTTATTAAAACCAATAACAGCAACAAGAGCCTGTTAATTCCATAGCAGTAATTAATTCTTAATCAATAGTTTAAGAATTCATAGATAATTATTTCATTATTTTGTTGTTTACATGCCTTATTTGTCAGATTATAGGCTCCAGGGCAAGTGGTTTCTGCTATTATATGGTTTTAATTTTACATTTAGTAAAGTGCAGCAGTTGTGGCACCGGGGGTCATCCCTGTTCATTACGTCCTTGTGAAAATGGAGGTAAGGGGGGTTGAAATGCGTTAAATGTGATTTTACGTTGACATTTAATTGATATTCAGTTTGCGGATATTTTTTCCCCTCCACGTTTACACTCTTGTACAAGTAATTCTATAGAAACAAATTGATTACATCGTTTTCAACATGCAGACAATTTAAACTATGTATTCATAATGCAGATGTAATTGGATGAACAATATATTTTTTGATTATTTCAATTATAGGCAAATGTGTAGAACTAGGGAAAGATTTTCATTGTGTATGTCCAGTAGGATTCGCGGGAAAACTTTGTGACGTTGCTGATCATTGTACGCCATCACCCTGTTTGAACAATGGAACATGCGTCAATAACGTCGTTTCCCACACTTGTGTCTGCGTCCTTCCATATACTGGTCCCAACTGTACAATTGAGCTGACAGCATGTGACATGAACCCCTGTGTCCGGGGCATGTGTGTTCCAGACGGTAGGAACTTCAAGTGTTTATGTGATCCAGGATTTTACGGGGAATACTGCAACAGCATAATCGATCCCAATCTAATTACAACTGCATCGTCACCATCACCGTCAGAAAGCACAACTAAAGCAGCCCAGAATACGACGATCTCCAAAATGTCAACTTCACCATCACTTCCAACACTACAAACCAATAGTGCGACAAATTCATCGCTTTCAGCAGCAACAGTTACAATATTAGCACACAATTCGCTTTCTGTACAGACGACTGGATTTTCTACAGTGTCTGCGAATCCGACAGATAAATCACTGACCTCAACCCAAACAACAGGGTCCACTACTACCACCACTACTACCACAATGACTGACCCTTGCGCCAAACCTGGCATTTGTAACGAACCTTCGATTTGCGTGGTTCGAGGGGTTAGCTATGAGTGTGTATGCCCCCCTACAAATGAGACGATGAATGACCCGTGCCTTGAACCAATTCTAGTCCAACCTTTTAATTTTTGTTGCGTTCAAGACACATGTCAACCAATAGCTCAACCAAAATGTTGATAGAGGGTCAATGTATGACCACCGATTTACTCAGGAACCTGGCAAATAAATGTAATTTATTTTTTGCATGGTTTCTTATTTCTTAATCATAGACAGTCATCGTTACATTGGAACTCTTTTGTACGCTGACTGATATGTATTCCTGAAGGAGACATTAACTCGCATGGAAATAATATATTGTCCCTGACGAAATTTGTAAATGAAATACTGTGGAATCATTAATGCTCGTGGGGGTCAATGTTCGTGGGTAGCCAAATATTTACTAGTTCGTGGGGATGGGATTTCGAAGGTTATCGTCATTTCTAAAATATACAACATTACACTATACAAGCTATTGGAAAGAAGAACTGGTTCGTGGGGACGTAAATTCGTTGGTAAAAGATATCCACGAAATCCACGAACATTGAGCCCCCACGAACAATAATGATTCCACAGTAATCGTCGTCGGCTGAAAAAATCAAATAATGTCGATATTATGTTTCTAATTTCAGGGGCCAATGAACTTAAACTTCAGATCATGAAATACTTTTTCTTACAAAAAATTTGTCACAGTAACTTCAGGGGCGAACCTAAGGAACATTTTACGTGGATTGTAAGAGAGTGGTGAGTTTTCGCGCCATCATTATGACCCCTAACCATACTATGGTACACACACACACACACACACACACACACACACACACACACACACACACACACATATATATATATATATATATATATATATATATATATATATCTGTGTGTGCGTGTGTGTGTGTGTGTGTGTGTGTGTGTATAATACTACATACTAAATGCTTTCTCTGGAACACTCTCAACCCTCAAGTTGACGAAATTTTTGTTCAATATTTGTGTGCGGTTGGACTAAGCGAGGTAACCAGAACACACAACTCAGAATTACACTGTATGGACGTACAGTAATATTTGGTGGAATTACGGTATATTATAGATATATAAAATTTCAGTGACAGAATTCTTTTACGTGATGAATCATCTTATCAAAATCTTGCCTGCATATCTGTAAATTAGCACAAATACCACATTAACAAAAGCATACCCAAGCAATTAATCAACTGTTGTTTGTAATTCAATAATAACTGTCGTTGCGTTAACATCATTATAATACCTGATATTGATTACCAGCTGTTAAAATGTAAATTATCACTGCATAGTTCCAAACAATGATTGTGAACTGAACCATATTCTACTAAGATTTTTTTTATTCCGATTTTTGTTTGTTTGTTTTTGGTGTGTTTTTTTTTTTTTGTTTTTTTTGTTTTTTGTTTTTTTTTTTATTTTGTTTTTGTTTTTTTTTGTTTTTTTTGTTTTTGTTTTTTTGTTTTTTTTTTTGTTTTTTTCCTTTTTTAAAAATAATAACTTCTCTATTGTGAAATATCTCCAAATCCACGTGAAAACACGTGAAACAACACATACATCAGGTTGTGTTCTGCCGTTTTAAATGAAATAAAAGCTGTATGGGGAAGTTTATTACAAAGCTTAATATATCTTAAAATAGCAGAATATCACTTGCGAAATTTTTTGAATTATGCTGAAAATTCCAATCTGAAAGACAACAAAGATAATTACAGTTTATACCTGTAAACAACAACCAATAGTTGAATGTAGCTACATGTAAGTTGAGAGTGCATTTTAATATAAAAAAAAATGTTTTCTATTCAAATCTTCATCAATTTATAATATAAACTTCACGGATATGGATTTTATGTCTAAGTTAGTGTAAATCACTACTAAGGACCACAGAGGTGATGACGAGTTCATAAATCATCGTCATCATTATACCAACTCAGTTTGTATGTCATTTGTATTAATTCGAAATCATTAAACACCATGCGATAAAGACATTTTGAGTAAACGCCAAATTCTCGTAAAATAACTGTATAACAATTAATAGTAAACGCTGAATTCTTGTAAAACTGTACAATAATTATGATATAGATAATGCAAACACGGAAACTACAATGCTGTACAGATTATTTACATCTAAAATGACGAAATAAACTCGTAGAATATATAAGGATGATATCAAATAGAAAAATATTTATGATAATGCATATTTATAATAAAAAGACAAGTTTTTGATTAAATTTCCATATGACGAATTTAATCAACACTGATCAGAGACAGGATTGTATTGTGTGTCCACTAAAACCAGATCAACAAAAATCATACCAGATAAAATGTAATACAGATCAGAAAAGAAGTGAAATATTTCTCTCTTTTTTCTTTTTTTTTTTTTTACCAAAATAAGAGGAAGATGTGATCAAACAAGAACTGGGTGAATCAGAAAACACGGAGGCCTGAGGATGGATCTTCTTGAAAGTTTTAGGAAAGCTTTGATACATTATTTTATTACGTACTTACCCATACTGTAAGATTTTCAATTTTAAAGTTATAAACAAAGTCAAAATATGACAAGCAAAATCTACGAATACCAACTTAAGATCTGCACACTTTTTTTTTCGTTCAGTGCGAGTAATATTTATTCCTAGGTGAACGATTAAAAATTGCATTGAAGAAATTTTTCTTTTCGACTGCTTCAAAAGTATGATAGTCAAAAATTTCAATTGTCGTCTAAAAATTGTATTGTTAATCTGTTCTTTATATACCGATTTTGACTACGGATTTCTCCGTCTACCTTGTCAAGATACAGGTCTCACGGCGGATGTGACTGGTCAACATAGGATGCTCACTCCCCCTAGACACCTGATCCAACCACTGATGATTCCAAGGGTCCATGTTTGTCCTCCAATGTGTATATTTTATATGAGATTGATCACTGCTGGTTATCTTGTCAATGTTCTTGATGTGATAAACAGTACGTGTATTGATGTTTTTTTCATACGTGGGTGCAGGAGAAAACAATTTTTCTGAGGGGCTTAATGAACTCGTAATCTGTTGTCTATATCTTCAAGGAGCAGGATGTCATCCTACTGCACATTAATGCAGAAAACGTTTATTTCGCAATACAAGTCAGATGGATATTGATGACATTATCATATTGCTGACCCTGCGACACTTTGTTATCTCATATATATATATATATATATATATATATATATATATATATATATATATATATCGTAGTAGTAGGAAGGTATTACCGAACCTTTTCTCCACCGCAATTGCTCAGTTTGACCGGTAGCGTGTAAAAACAGGGACATATTTTTGAATACATGCAATAAATGCACGGCACTAAAAATACAAATGTACATGATTTAGATATATCTGAACAAATATATAAAAAAGACTGAGTGTGGTTGGACATTGCTTTATGGAAGTACCCATTGTCTAGTTTCTGAGAATACATAACACCTATACGATCGCCAAAAACATGCTGTACAAGTTTTGGATGACGAACTGTTCCTAATTGCGGTTTATGAAGTTTGTGGTGGGAATGTTACGTTGATTAAGTTTTTGAAAGCTGCCTGGTTAACAATTATCAGCAATGAAAATCAATATAAACATGTTCAGTCACAAGAAGCATAATTTTGTTTTATTTCTGAATGAAAACCTATTCAACGGATATTATTAATATGGACTGTTAGAAAATCCAGTTTTCATGGCTTTAAGAAAGTAATGATATAAAAATAACAATGATGGAATTGAAAATTTTGTTTTATTTGAGATAAAAGTTAATATTTCGAATTCAAGGTTTGTCAAAGTAAATCAAATATCACGAGCATTGTTTCCTTCCTTGTCATCACCTTTTAATTCATAGCAACTCAACTTTATGACAAACGGGATGACTGCAGTTTCTTCATCGTCAACTTCCCATATCTATGTAGTAATATTGATCTATCAGCTGCATATGGTGTTTATGTCTCTCAAATGATCCGATGCGCGAGAGCTTGTTCAGCGTATGATTAATTTTCAAATCAAGGTAGACTACTGACAAATAAGTTGTTGTTACAGGGGATTCAGCAGTCTCCCTTAAAGTAATCGTTTTGCAAATTCTGTGGTTTTTATAATGATCTAAATTACAAATACAACCTGTTATTTTTGCATTTTGTCTGACGCATTTCGAACCAATGGTAGACCGTACTTTACATAACGATTTTTGACTCCGGCTTTCTGTGTTTATCCGATCAAGATAGAGGGTTCACGGCGTGTATGACAGATCAACAGGGACGCTTACTCCTCTAGACACCTAATCCTTCCATATCTGCCCTGCTTTCATTTTTGTATTCTCTATAGGATTTGTGATATTGATCACTGTTCGTAATCTTCACTATTTGATTTTGCTTAATTTTGTTCAATTGTTGACATCACCTACAACATGTAAACGTCTGCTATTCACAGTTAAAATAGATATACTGAAAGTGGACACTTTCCATGTGGCGCAAATAGTCGTTTGTTATTGCTGGAGAATGGAGATTGCTGATTTATAGTTTTTGTTTAGGGTTTCGTGATGGGCTTGCTAAGTATGCCGATAACCCGATAACATCAATTATAAACAATGCAAACATATCGGCGAGGAATTTCAAGATGAAAGTTCCAAAACCTCACCGTAGTGCAACACACCAGCAAATATACCAGGTTGTATTAAGTATGACTTACATATAATTCTACAATAAATTTCATACCATAAATAGTCTATACCCAGTTTGGGATCTACTCATATTTTGTATTTATATTCGTTTGGGTATAATGTCCATATTTTGACACCATTATTTTAAGTACCGTTTTTGCAACATATTTATGCATATTTGTAATTATTCTCGGTACTATAACACTGTGAAGATATATAGAAAAACCATTTGGAATCATGGTATGAAATATCCTTGGGTTTATTCTGGAAAGCAAATGAACAATACTTTCACTCAAGTATTTAGCAGAAATAAAGCATTGAAAAAATTTTGAGAAAAAATATTTAAAGAATATGAATGTCTCGTTTCAGGTCCCAATCTGTTATATCATGATACACGGAACCTTGGACATATCAGAGGTGGGATCAGGTGCCTAGAGAGAGTAAGCATCGCCTATACCCTATATCTTGATCTGGTAAACGGAGTAATCCAAAGGCAAATCAGTTTGTAAAGAACGGCCGAACAATTAGTATGAAACACATCAAACAACATTTGTCCAAATGACATGATGATTTGTCAAACTCGATCGTTATAACGATCAAATAATTTGCAAAATGCTGACTTTAAACAAGATGTTGAAATCCCTGTAACATCATCTTGTCTGTCAGTTGTCTGTCTCAATTTAAAATTGATCATTCGCAGAACAAGTTCTTGTGTATCGAATCAGTTGAGAGGCTTAAACACCATATAGGTGATAATGGATTGTTGCTATATAGATATGGGAAGTTGACGATGGAGAAGCTAAAGTCATCATGTTTTTCATAAAGTTGAGTTTTTAGTTTGCCGATAACCTCTATGTTCAATACAGTATCTACGTACGAAGCAGATGTGAAAGACTCTGTGAAGTTTCTTATTTCGAGGTCACTGGGATATATCGAATTGATATATGAATTAAAATGATTATTGTTAACAGATAAAACGTCTTGATATATCTAAATGTCAAGTTGAAGGTGACAGCAAAAGATTTTTCTTCTCATATAGAATCTTTTGAACAAATTCTGCCTCATAAGACTATAGATTAATGATTGATAAAAGAGCACGATTCGTGCCCATGAGAATTCCAACAGACTGTTGGAAGACCTGATCACCAAAGACTACGAAGATAACACGAGTATCTTTTTTATATTAACTTCAGAGTACCTGTGCGTAGAATCAGTGTGATATTTAACAAAGTAATGTTTCCAGTGACTGATCTTACTTTCTTCATATTTGTTGAAACAGTCTATGACGTCCAAACAGTCTAGGTTTTAATTTATCGTGAGAAGTGGTTGTGTAAAGTGTTGAAAAATCATACGTTTTTATATTGTTGATTTGAAAACAAAATTTTGCAATTTCAAATTTACTAAAACTTCTATAGAATGTTTTAAAATCCACTTTGATTTACACCACTTCTGGCATATGCTGTGACACAATACGTTTAAAGTTTCTTCTTCACAGCTGTTAATATTTTCGTGAAAAGGAAAGATAGGGACTTGGTGGAACATTTGTTGGATCCAGCAATGTATCTATCTTTGTAAGGGTTTTGTGAAGTTTAGGAATCCAGCGTGAGTACGGTAACTCATATTTATTGGTTCAATTGACGGGGTATTAAATGTGTTTAAAACTGAAGCATGATTTTGAATAATTCAATCTGTCCTTTCAAACGTTGGAGTATAAGTGGCATTACCAAATATATAAGTAATGGTAATTTCAATTTGTAATATAGTTGTAATAATGAGCCTTACAGACAGGGACAAGGTAACACGCTTCCCCAACTGGAACCAAAACATATCTAACTCTTTTATCACTTCTGGTTTAATAAACACAGAAGGATAGATGGTATGGACTTTTATTATGATGTGTCCAATATTCTTGTTATACTTTTTATCCATTCTGACAAGGTATCAATTTTTTTCATATCTAGCCCGTCGTCTGGCATAATCTCAGACAAAATTCATAATATATATGAAGTTTTGTCGCTAATTTAAAGACCAGGGTTTTCTGAATTTTGAGACCTTTTAATTTCTTTTCTTAATATTTTTCTAAAACTTTATTCTATACAGCAAATTATAGTGGCTGTATTCTCAAATAAGTAAAAAATAAAGCTATTTCTGTCAAAATCATCTAGCAATGGAAGAATAAACCATTTGGACATTGTGATCAACACAGTTTTACATATGTTCTTCTATAGAAAGAGAAATACTTAAACGTATAGGACCTCCGTGGTCGAGTGGTTAGAGCATCGCGCTCACAATCACAAGGCCTCTCACCTCTAATCGGGGCAGGTTCGATTCTCGCTCGTGCCGATATATGTGAGAAAGTTTGCCAGTTTACTGGTCGGTGGTTTCTTCCAGGGTATATTGTATCTGGGTTCTTTCCTCCACCTATAATAACTGGACCCACCAGATAACTGAAAAATTGTTAAATGTGGCGGAAAACAACAATCAATCAATCATATATGTGAAAGAAGGCACAATTCTAAAATGTCCACACGTGGTTAACGATTTTTGATAAGAAAACATTGTCCATGATGGACAACATTTCATTGTGATCTAAACTTTATATGCACTGTTCTCGATGTAACGTGTGCAGTCGTATCGTCTTCACAGACTTCCTTTTGTTTCGATGTGCTATGATTATAGTATGTCATCTTCTTGTGGTTGATGCTTATACTTTTGTTCATTTACAATGTAACCTGAATTTAATCCTCATTAATAACACAACGATTTCATGACATAAGACATTTTATTGAAGCAGTTGAAGCAACAAGTTCACTTAAAGTGACGAAACGCTTTGGATATTTAAAACTTGTAAGCTCGAAAAAGGGACATTCGTATGTTCAATGAGCATTTATTTACAAATGAACGTCCTTTTTCGATAACCTCAGCAGTACTAAGATGTCAAACACTGCGATATCTGATAAAAATTGGAACAAAAGAGGAACGATCGAATCCATCGGAAATAAGTTTCTAATGGAATCAGTTTATATGGTTTATTTTTGGACCAAAAGATGGAATCCATCTAACAGAATCAGTTCTTGTGGTTTATTTTTTGAGCTAAAATTGAAACAAGTCGTGTTTTCACTTAATTAGATTCCATAAAAACCGTCGATTTAGATAAGTCTATCTGATACTGATTCTTCTATGTAAAAATATCAACATTGAATTATACCATTACAAAATGTTAAAAGATTGATTAAGCTGACTCAATATAATTACATTCATTCTACAAACTAAGCTATACTAAACGCCATAAAAATGCACTATCTAATAAAAAGTGTCATGTTTTTATAATCGACGTGTCGAATGTTATAGGTATTGCGCGATCAATCTTTTCGAATTGTACAAGTTTGAAAAAAACAAATCCTGACACAACTAGCATCTATTCGTTCTAAAATTAGTAATTTTCAAATGCCCTATAGCTATTTATTAAATGAAAGTTTTAAAACGGAATCCCAGGGGTGCATTTCATGTTGTTTTGTGTGTGTGTGTGGGGGGGGGGGGTCCCATTTAAGGATTAGTGGTAAAGAACTCAAAAGTTGCTAAAACTTGTTTCCAATCCATTTGTACTTTGGGGTTATCCCCTGGACACAAACACAATGCATCATAAACGAATGAACACAGCTCGTGTAGACTGGATTTCTCACTAGGTGTACCTACACAGCTGTTTTTAATGTTATGTTCGATGGCAATATACTACTAAGTTAACTTTTAGAATATATGAATTTGAACTTAATATAGAATGTGTAAGTGGCGTGTTTCATATGACTCAGTATAGTTTTGTTTCGTGAAAGAAAAATAACGAAACTACAGATACTAACATCCGCCATCTGGTGAGTTAGCTGGGGATGCATTGCTTGCATTCTTGGGAGAGACAGTACTAAGTTTGTTTCAGGAATTATTCTTAAAGGTTGTCAATATTAATCTTCATATTAACTAAGAATACGTATAATTGTCCTGATTTACCATTCTATAACGATATAGCGGCAGGAAACATGAAACACTTGTAAATTTATGTTTTACATTTCTGTTCATCTACACACTTTCCAAACAAAACGTTTCTTTCTTTGCATTAGATTCAAATTAAGTCGTTGGACCACAACCGGATGTCTAGTTCCTGAAGTCGCCAGGAGCTGTATGACTCTCCGTATCCCACAGTGGTTTCTTTAGTTCTACGTTAACCGTGGACACGTCCGTCTTCTCTACAAAAATAGTAAGTAGAATTGAACAGCGACAAAGGTGAAGATAAAAAAAAAAGCAGAGATCAATCTCATAAATCCTAAAAAGAGTACAAAATTAAAATTAAAGTAGGACAAACACGGACTCTTGGATATACCAGAGGTGGAATCAGGAAGTATCTCTTATTGAGAATACAATGTAAAACAACAGGTATTTATTCCAAAAATCTTTTGCATATTTAATATATCTAATAGAGCAGAAATAGTACACTCACAGAAACAATTTTTGTATTTAAGCAATGCTGAGGATATTGTAAGCATGGCAGAATATTTTCAGCTTAGTCGCATCCCTACAGATCAGATTGACAATAGTTCTTCAATTGACGTACTTGTACTTTACAGATTTTTTAAACGATTAAACAAGTAATACATACCAGAGAAAAAAGAAAATGGTGTGGGATCGCCCATTTTAGGTCTCGAAAAACCGCTTAATGGCGGTTCATTGTTAGCCAACGTTTTTCGAAATCTGGTCGGGCTAGGTGTGTTGACAGGAGTCAATTCTTCGCCAATATCGAAATGATCGTACGACATTCGTGTGTGATAGGACGGAGGGCGCACATCATTTTCATTTCCGTAAAATAAGCTGTCATTGGCAGCAATTATCATCGGCGCTGGGCGCGGATCAACGTCGGGTAAAGCTACCTCACTTAGAATGCTGGTTCTTCGAGTTTTTGGTTCCTCTGTTTTGACTTCCCGGAAATCGGAAACATTGCTCAGTTGGCGGAAGGTCTTTAGTTGGATGATGTCGTTTTGTTGGTAGTTTTGTGGCGGTGCACCGATTTCGATATCATCTGCTTCGTACAAATCGTCAAGGATTACATCTTCAGAAAGTTCGTCCAACAGATCTCTCTGGGACCCATAATCTGTTCTGAAATCATACAATAACCCGTCTACGTCTCCTCTGAGTTAACTCTTTTTTCAAGATTTTCTCATTACTGCATTCATTTTTACCACGGAGAGAAAATAAATGATATGTTGAAAATCTGGATTATCATAATTTATAGTTCAAAGTAAAATACTTTTTGTTCTTTTGCTTTCTCCATATGATAGCACCTGCTACAACTCCAACTAGCGCTTCTACACCAACTAAAATCAGTACAAACTCCCAAATCTCCAACATATCTGACTATAGTGTATCACACTGTTTGAATAAAGAAAGAAAAGAAACAGTGAAAGATAATTAAAGGCGACATCGTTGATTTTTTTTAGAAAATATTATTAGAATATTTATCTGCTAATTTACGACTTCCACGCAGATGTAAATTCTCAAACGTTTGGACACAATTTCAAAATAAAACATGGTTTCAAAATTTAAATATTAATAGCTTACTTTCTTAATACTTTGAAAAAAAATGTCGTTTGGTAGAACCGATTTCAATTAAAGATGATAGGAAAATTATTATGATAGTTCTTTTGTAGAAAGAAAATGCAATACCTGATCTGGTTGAGGATATCGCCATGATATAATATTCCGGACTAGTTTTTATCCTGTCACACGAATTTGGGGACCCCGATGGAATTTTGCCTCGTATTGATATTTCTTATCAGTACTAAGTGCTTGTTTATATCGCAAGGTACGACAATTTATTTAAATTTTAACTTTACATAGCTATCAAATTCTTCTAATAAAAAAGCATTAAAGGGAAAAATATAGATTTTACAATCAATCAATTTAGAATTTACCTTTTTTGTTATGATGTCGTGAACAACTCACTGTGAGACAGGTATTCGAATCTTTAAAGTACAAAGTCTTAAACAGAATTCAACTTTTATATTAATCTTTTAAAAATATGGATAATGATAATTTTATTCAAAATATTAACTCTACCATTTTTTTGTTCATTACAATTAAAATCGCATTAAATATATTTGTAGCAAAGATTTGCTATGCGCTTAAGACAGCTTTTGCCTGCAATATCTAACTGTATATCTACAAAGAACAATTTGTTTTTCACATGTCTACCTTATAATCTACGAAGTGAAATTTGGGGTACGATTAGACTAGGGGAGTGACATTAAGCGATTAGAAATGGAGATTTATTTGTATAGCAGTCAAGAGGTTTTGTCAATCTAAAGCGATATACACACGAACCTAGTGCAACAAAGTTATATCAACCGTATTCCCATTTCGTACACGGCTGCAATGATAATTCTTTGGGTAATATGCACATTGATGGCTTGTGGTATAAACGCGTTCATTCCTAATGCGTTTACACCATATATTACTGCCAAAGATTATACACACCAAGATTTAACTGAGCAGGGTATCTTGCTGGCGGTTGCGGAGTATTTTGAAAGCAAGGCCGCCCCTGGACAATCCGCTCCACCACAAGCTGGATCACTGACAGGGATATCTGATATCACGGCTCGAAAATTGTTTGATGCTTATTATGGATGTAAGTACCAAAAACTAGTTTACAGTTATATGAATTAGGACACTGCTTCATCTAAAATAACAACTGCAAAAATGTTGTTAAAGAATGAAAAGAATGAATTAGGAAGCTGTTTTAATTCTTAAAAAAAAAGTAGCAAGAGAGTTGTTAAAGACTGAATTAGAAATATGTTTCATCTAAAGAAAAAAAAAACTAAGCGTAGTTTATGGTCACCGTAGAATATTCGTCTGAATTGAAAATCTTTACCCAAGCTTACATATCGGAGAAGAAGTTTCAGTCCGCTATGGACGATATTGTTAATTACAATTCGGGAGTGGACCATCAACATTCCAGTAAAGCTGCCTGGCATTTCAACGGTGAACAGATCAGCCAAGGTATGTGTATATACTTTTACAGCGATTTGTGAAAGAAATGCATAAAGATTTTCTACTACAAAAAACCAAGCGTCTTTAAATTAGTTATGCTGTTTAGTGTAGAAAATACCAAAGAACTTAATAATCTTGAAAAATATTTGGTCCAAGCCATGAAAATACGAAGTTTAGCGCTTTAACCCAAGTTGTAATTGCACTGTTTTGTAATCAAACTGCATATTGTACTTGTAATGTGATTGTAATTTTGTATCGACATATTATACATGTACTTGTGATGTGACTGCTCTACATTTGTATGTATATTTCCTTCCCCTTCTCTCTTCTTCTGTCCACTCACCCATCGTTAACATTTGAAGATCAGATTTACTGTGTATACATGTACTGTATATATCCCGATGAGTTGTACAACTCAAGGGCAAAAAAGAAATGAAATGAAAAACACAAAATTGATACTTGCGGAGTTGTGTGGTTCATGGGAATTTTCAGCATCAAATTGGCACTAACGTTTTCAAGCTAATTAAGTTTTCATATGCTTTTCATAAAAATTCACACCTCTAAAAAAAAAAATAAATAAATAAATAAGTAAAAAAAAAATTTAAAAAAAACAAAAACAAAAACCAGAAAAAAAACAAAAACAAACAAAAAAAAAACAACAACAAAGAAACAAAATATACATACAAAAAAAAAGTAACAAGCATAAATAAATGAATAGGAAAAAAAAAATAAAAACGATAACGATCCACAAAAAATCACTACATATCATACTGTCGGTGGGTGGATTATAAACTTAAATCCATTTTACCCATTGTGTCCAATACTTGTGTTAAAATAATGAAAATGATTCTAACTACTACATAACCTATTGGTATTTAATAAATGAATTCCGGTTTTTTTTTAAGGTAATGATATTTTACTGAGTTTACGATCCTCAGCATTTGACGCTTTGAATGTATCGCAGCCTAATTATGCCACGGCACGTAATATGATTGGACAATACTTGCATGTGCTTCAGGATTTCTATAGCAACACGAACTGGAACAACATCAATGCAACACACTATTACACTGATCTGGGTACGTGGTAATTCCTAATAGAAATTGTCAAAAGCAAATAATCAACGGAAAACAGATATGTTTTATTGAATGATTGTACTTTATTCTCTCCTTTTAGGTGTTCCTGGTAAATCGCTACTACCAATAGCGGCTTCAGGTGAAGATACCTGTAAAAACTGTGGGTTCGTATTACGACAACGCCCCTTTTAATCTAAAAAAATGTGTACAAATCACAAAGTTTGAATTCACTCCAGATGCATGTTTACTTAGTTACCTGCAACATGATTTGATTTGACTTTGTCTGTATGTAGAATAAAGCTTAACATAGTAATTTATTAGTCCTTTAACTAATAGCAAGAAATTTGGTTTTTACAATGATATGGATCTTGATACTGAATTTTCGTAATGGCGGTAGTCGTATCCTCATCTTTGCAATGGTTTGCAGACCTCATCCTCTTTTGATTGGATACCAAAATTTACATTTTCACATTTCATGAATCATATCGCAGAGTTCATTATACTCGTACCATTGTAAACCATATTTAAGAATTGTAGAGTAGAATTACCCCACTTTTTGTACGTTCGTCCTGCTGTTTGTTCCGTCCTGCTGTTTATCCAAGCCACAACTTTGTAATAAAGACAAATTAGAAACTCCGACAAATGTTGCCTATGACCGCCAGATGGAATGACATGACCCTAAAACAAGGTCTAGGTAACGGTAAAAAAAAAAAGAAGAAAAAAGAAACAAGCAATGCCAAAAGAAAAACTAAAATAAAAAAAAACAAAACAAAAAAAACAAGAATCAAAAGCACAAACTTGGGGCACAAAGGTTGCTTATGATCATAAACTTAATCTTCTGGTATGGGCGCCTTAACCATTAGTTTACTGTGACCGGTCAATCATAATGCCACGGCCCGCAGGACAAAGTATTGAAATCATTTATAACGCCACGGCCCGCCGGACAAAGTATTCAAATCGTTTACAATGTCACGGCCCACTGGACAAAGTAATCAAACCATTTATAATGTTAAGGCCCGCCGGGCAAAGTATTCAGATTATTTAGAATGTCACGGCTCGCTGGACAAAGTATTCAAATCATTGATAATGTTAAGGTCCACCAGACAAAGTATTTAAATCTATATAATGTTAAGGCCCACCTACTAAGTATTTAAATCATCTATATTGTCACGGCCAGCCGGACATAGTATTCAAATCTTGTATAATGTCACGGCCAGCCGGACAAAGTATTCAAATCATTTACATTATCATGGCCCGCCGAACAAAGTATTGAAATCATCTATATTGTCACGGTCCGTAGGACAAAGTATTCAAATCATTTATTACGTCACGGCCCGCCGGAAAAAGTATTGTAATCATTTTACAAGTCACCTGGACCTTGATAGAAATAAGGTCAAAATTTGTCAGAAATCAGAAGTTCCTACTTAGCTCAAACTTTGAATATGATTTGTTCAGGCTCTGGACCAAAGTGGTCAAGATCACTGGAGAGAAAGGGGTTAGATATGTCATGTAATAAGCTTCTCTGGTATGGAATGTGGAGAGTTTATTGTTTTGTTGGGATGCAAGTCCAGTACGTTGAAACATTGTGTAAATTGAGTTACCCAAGCAAATTGAACCCACTCGGGAATCTAATAATTCTACAGTATGTGTATATAATTTGTTGCTGTGTAACTTTCTTCACAGAGTTGTACTTCCTTGTTTGTTTGACCAACCGTTGCTGTCCAACAACAATAAATTAACAAGTGGATACAGGAGCGGGCAGGATATTGTCAAACCATTCAGTATACTGTTGTTCTCTCTCTCTCTCTCTCTCTCTCTCTCTCTCTCTCTCTCTCTCTCTCTCTCTCATTTTTGTGATAATAGTTTCCATTATAAATTTAGACAATCATGAATAATCTCCAAATCTATCTTTAAAAAATTCCGAATCTGCGACAGTTAGGTGGCAATATATGGTAGGTCTAATTAATGATTAGTATCCTGAATAAATCTGAAAACAACTGTAGAGCCGACAACTAATGCACAAGGAAAGTGCAGTCATGGCGGGGAATTTGACACAAGCGGCAACACATCTGCTGCTGTTGGAGGAATTAACAAAGAAACGACATTATCGACCTACTCGCCTTTATTACAATTCCACGAAGCAGTTTCTAACCTAGCCATCCAACACACGAAATACTTCTTTGAGGGAAAAAGTAACTTTAATTTAATGATAACATATTGAAGTTTATGGTAAATAACGTTAACATATAAAAGGCAAATATAACAAATAGGGATTAATCTCTTAAATGTTCATCCCTCATTTAACAGACATGAATCCATGGTAACTCATGATCTTGAGAAGAAATAATAGTTTCACACGACTCTCTGACTGAATATCATTCGAATGTTATATTTATCAAGAATAACGAATATGTTGTGATTTTACTCGATCACATGTTGTGCTTTACCATTTTCCCAGCCAATGGGTTGAGAGCTGTATTTGGGAACAGTAAATTTGAAGGTTTGTTGCAACTGCATGCCGGGATATCGCTCTGCTTTGTCATTGACACCAGTAATTCAACAGAAAGGAATGCCATCAAGCAAGAAATTCAGAACTTGATATCTTCTGGTAAAAATCCATACAACTACATCCTGGTCTACACTAATTCAGGTAAAGTTTTACCTTTTATATTTGAAGAGATAATGAAACACAGTTTGTCTTATATTTCACATTACATTTCAATAATAAATTCATTAACAGTGATAGCTTCATTGCATGTCCACTAATATAAGACAAACTACCACAATACCATAACACAAGCAAACACAATACCATAACACAAGCTACCACAATACTGTAACACAACCAAACACAATACCATAACACAAGCTAACACGATACTATAACACAAGCTACCACAATACTATAACACAAGCAAACACAATACCATAACACAAGCTACCACAATACTATAACACAACCAAACACAATACCATAACACAAGCTAACACGATACTATAACACAAGCAAACACAATACCATAACACAAGCTAACACGATACTATAACACAAGCTACCACAATACTATAACACAAGCTACCACAATACTATAACACAAGCAAACACAATACCATAACACAAGCTACCACAATACTATAACACAACCAAACACAATACCATAACACAAGCTAACACGATACTATAACACAAGCAAACACAATACCATAACACAACCAAACACAATATCATAACATAAGCTAACACGATACTATAACACAAGCTACCACAATACTATAACACAAGCAAACACAATACCATAACACAACCAAACACAATACCATAACACAAGCTAACACGATACTATAACACAAGCTACCACAATACTGTAACACAACCAAACACAATACCATAACACAAGCTAACACGATACCATAACACAAGCTACCACAATACTATAACACAAGCTAACACAATACCATAACACAAGCTACCACAATACTATAACACAAGCAAACACAATACCATAACACAACCAAACACAATACCATAACACAAGCTAACACGATACTATAACACAACCAAACACAATACCATAACACAACCAAACACAATACCATAACACAAGCTAACACGATACTATAACACAAGCTACCACAATACTGTAACACAACCAAACACAATACCATAACACAAGCTACCACAATACTATAACACAAGCTAACACAATACCATAACACAACCAAACACAATACCATAACACAAGCTACCACAATACTATAACACAACTAAACACAATACCATAACACAAGCTAACACGATACTATAACACAAGCTACCACAATATTGTAACACAAGCTACCACAATACTATAACACAACCAAACACAATACCATAACACAACCAAACACAATACCATAACACAAGCTACCACAATACTATAACACAAGCTACCACAATACTATAACACAACCAAACACAATACCATAACACAAGCTACCACAATACTATAACACAACCAAACACAATACCATAACACAACCAAACACAATACCATAACACAAGCTAACACGATACTATAACACAACCAAACACAATACCATAACACAACCAAACACAATACCATAACACAAGCTAACACGATACTATAACACAAGCTACCACAATACTGTAACACAACCAAACACAATACCATAACACAAGCTACCACAATACTATAACACAAGCTAACACAATACCATAACACAACCAAACACAATACCATAACACAAGCTACCACAATACTATAACACAACTAAACACAATACCATAACACAAGCTAACACGATACTATAACACAAGCTACCACAATATTGTAACACAAGCTACCACAATACTATAACACAACCAAACACAATACCATAACACAACCAAACACAATACCATAACACAAGCTACCACAATACTATAACACAAGCTACCACAATACTATAACACAACCAAACACAATACCATAACACAAGCTACCACAATACTATAACACAACCAAACACAATACCATAACACAACCAAACACAATACCATAACACAAGCTAACACGATACTATAACACAAGCTACCACAATACTGTAACACAAGCTAACGCAATACTATAACACAAGCTAACACAATACTATAACACAAACAAACACGGTACAACGGTAAAAGCTATCAGCGCATACTGACGTAGAATTATATGGGTTTTTTTTTTATCTTGCAAAGCATAATTTAATTTTTAGACGTCATAAACAACCTTTATATGAATAGTTTATGTGCAAGAGTTTTTGGATGAGTATCTGCAATAAATAAAGCATGTTTTCATTCATTATTTCAACAATACCAGGTCAAACAACACCTACAATTATTACCAAAACCAACGGCAATGACATAGTGTCTGCCTTCAGTTCCATCAACATAGCAAGCAATCATTCCTGCTCTTTCTCAACCTCTGGAACAGAAGCAGGTATTGTAGATATTGTAAACCATAGAGTGTGTGAAATACTAACATAAACGATATTGTTGAAGCCCCTGTAACATCAAGTTATTTGTCAGCAGCCTGCCTTGATTTAAAAACCGATCATAAGCAGAACATTCTCTTGCGTAATGAATCAGTTGAGATACATAAACAACATATGCAGGTAATTCAGAATAATACTACAGAAATATGGGAAGTTGACGATGTAGAACCTTCAGTCTCCCCGTTTGTCATAAAGTGGAGTTGTTAGTTTGCCGTTAACGAAATATCCAAGTACTATAGCATTACATACTGTAGTATGCAATGTAATATTCTCTATAGATAATGTATTTATCTCTAGAATGTAGTAATTTCTATAAATAATGTAATAAACTTATAAATGATTTAATAATCTTTTTAAGTGTAATGTAGTAATCTTTAGAAATAATGTAGTAATATCATTATATAATGCAGTAATTCCTATGAATAATTGTTGTTATTATCTCTATATTTATTGCTAGATGGTTTATGTATGTTTAAAGATAAAATCCTGACTATATCTACAGTCAAAACCGCATAGCGACCCACTGTATTAAGCGACTCACTGTCGTATGTGACCATAAAAAATCCCCCCATGCGTTAATATGTTATAATTGTACCTGTATTAAACGAACACCTGTCTAACGCGACCAACGGCCATGATTTTTAAAACGTTTTCGTGTATCTTTATGAAATTTTACCTTTATTCATCGATCGTACATTTTCCGATTACAACGCGATTCCAACTTTCGCTTTCGGTCGAGCATGGCTATTCTGGGAGTTATCGTACGTAACACTTTCACTTTAAAATGCACAGGTAATAAATAGTTCAACGCTGATTTTGTTTAATCGGCACTCTGAATCAATTAACTATCGTGTAATCAATACGTAGGGCCATGTTAAGTTAATTAACAAAACTCGAGTTGTGACAAAATGAACAAAATCAAAGTTCAGTGCAATAAGAGTGTAGTTTCTAAAGGTTGAATTTCGACAGACTTAGAGGTATGCGGAGTAGGTCGGATGTAAACATCTAGCACCTGGTATACCATTATGTTTAACATGGTGGAAAATTAGCCTGATTGCAATATAAATCATGTAAATACTGGGGAAATACTTAAATAATTGAAGTATTCGCGATTTTCCTGTACGACGGGACTAGCGGTTCACTTCGAAATATCCCGAATATTGACACATCCGAGTCAAAACTTAAAAAGATTTGCTGTGTACAATGGATATTGTGATTTATTTAATGTCTTTCAAATTGTACAACAGAATTCCAGCATTATTGTACAAAAGGAGAGGCAATATTTCCTCACTTACTTTCTTTACGACCAGAGAAGTATTGATGCAGTGGTTTTTTTTTAGCTACTAGTATACATAAATGATCTATACAACAAAATGTTTCTAAGATTTTGAAAATTTGCATGTCATAAATGAGATTCTTGAACAGATTAAATATGATACTTGATGAATAATAAATTTCAGATGTTTAGCTATTAGTTATTTTATTTTATAACACTTAAAAGCATACTTGGATAATCTTAATAACGAATTTCAAATACGTGTAAGTTCTCTACTGTACAAATTATGTCGGTATATTATTTGCTAAATGCCTTTACAGCAGAAAATAAGCAACCTGTATTAATAGACCAACTGTCATACGAGGGACACTTTTTAAGTTCGTAGAGTAAGCCATAACTTTTTAACGCGATTATGAAGTTGCAAGATTTTTTACACAGAACTTGCGTAATCATTCCTCTCTCGAATAATTCATGTATCATGTCTTTTATAATATAGTTACTAAATATTGCTTTAAATTTTTAGCTGCGACGGCAGCAGAATATGGTTCAAAGATATATGTATTCAGTGATGCAACACCAAAAAATGACGTCACGATACGATACATACAGGCAATGGCAACAGAAAAAGACCTCACCATATCATTTCTTCTCACAGGACAATGCAAGCAAAAACGTTCAACAAGTAGGTATACACAATATCCTTATTCAAAGATTTACATAATTTTCCTTACTTTTTCTAATTTAGTAAAATTTTGAAAAATTTCCCCAAAGTTATCGAGCTTTTTCCATCCTGGCTGTAGTGGGTCTGTATAATGTGTAAGCTTAACTTACTTTGATTAGAGCAGAATTTTGCATCTTTACGTCTTCAATACTTGAATTTGCAGACAAATGGTATTTTCTTTTGAAAAACAAAAGAAGAGGACAGAAACCGTTCCACCTTACTCACCAGTTTCTAGTTGCGAGTGGGAGTAATTGGATTAAGGCCGTACATCCTCAGCAAGGTGTGTACGACTTACCACACGTTATCATATGCGACAAATCGTGCCTATAGTTTTTGCTAATTCACAATAAATAAGCATTCATTAACCATTACTGTGACCATATCCTTCTAATAAGCTGTTGAATTTTTTAGGACAGAAAGTTTTATTGTCTGTCAGAATTAATGACCCTTCTGCGGTGAAGTCACTGGATTTCATCAAAATTGGCAATCTGAAACAGCCACTGCGCAAATTAAGGAGGAGTCGATTCCTAGGACTGTATTCCACATCCATATCAGATTTGTCTGAAGTAGGTCAATTCCATTCATAAGCATCAGAAATATATGCATAATAAATAAAACATGGATGGATAGAATTTTAAAATTTCACATTTAATTTCAGGTCAAGGACTTTGATGTCTTTGTTGAGGGAAAGGAAAATGATGGGCATGTCTTTCAAAGGAAATCCCATCAAATATAATTAGTTGTGACTTGTTAGCATACGAAAAAAGACGTAAAACAACAACAACAAAAAAACATAGCCAGTATATTCAGCATAGTTTTCATCTGAATTCATGATTTTGAAGTTTTCAATGACTTTCTACGTGATACTACATTAAAAAAGCGTGACTCCTATTTATGCTTGTCATTAACAACAAACTTTACGTAAAACAAAGTTGTTGTTTGTTTTTTTTCAGTCATTACAATATTAATTAAATGTCAAAATTTTGTCATGACGTTATTGTTTTTTTTTAGACAGATTTTGCGGGAATATACCTTTCAGAAAATACATGTCATAAGATTATTTAAATCTTGATTCAAAGTACTTCGACCAATCAATAGACCAAGTCCCTAAATGAAAGTTGAGTGATTATTCTGACGTCACCAAGTTGTTTACAAACGTGATCTTTTTCTTCCGTACTCTTCCCAAGAAATTTGCATACAGACTTTTATTATTATAAAAGTGTACATCTGGAATTTCGCCCACAATCACAAATGTTAAACACAACTAACACACTGAACTAAGCCTATCTTACTTGCTTTCAAAGGACCAGTTTAAGATGAGCACATTTTTGACCTCGTAAACCACTGACAAAATTCATACAACAGAAGGTGTCGACATTTATCACCACGACTTATTTGCATACAACGCACTCTACACGCCTTAAGACATTAACGATTATAACGCCGTAACTAATAAGTAAACGCTCACTCTACTGCTTGACAGAAGAATTCTAATTGTCATTAAAGAGTAAGGTATGTACTTGATTTATATGTACTTTATGTGTTTACATGTCTACATGTAATTAAAACAGAAATCATTTACTTTTTTATCATCATCATCAGTAATAGATATTTATACTCAGACTGCTTGTTCTTTTTATAATTGTAGAGTTTTTGTAAACGAAAGTGTAATATAGAATTTGAATGTTGCTTTTTCCATGTGAAGAATATTTTAGAATGCCCGATTGAAATAGAATTGTAAAATATGAAGGTATAATTTTGAATACTTCGTATTGCTAATTGAAAATGCAGTGAAGACGAATTTCTTTCATTTTCTGCATGTAAACTTTTTTTCTCTTCAGGTCAGGAACAACGTGATGCTGTATTTTAAGTTTATCGCCACTAGTATTTTTATGTTATACTTTATCTTCAACAATGTCGGAGCGGTGCCTGTTGAAAACGTTACCAGCAGTGTCGGAGTGGCCAATACTTCCACTCTGACCGACTCGGTAAACGCTTCCAAAGACCCTGTTCATATAGAAACGAAAGAAGGCAAATTGGACCAGTCCCTGAGTGTGAAGATTACCTTTGAGAATTCGATTAATACAATTGAAGACAAAACTACTCCGAAGCCAATACCCAAGATTGATCTTAAAGTTCTGTGCACCATTGTGAAAGATCTGTAAGTATTAGTAGTGGATTTAGTTTTATCACTCTGTCTCTCTGTCTCTCTCTCTCTCTCTCTCTCTCTCTCTCTCTCTCTCTCATTGTTCACGGATGCTCATATATTGCTCCACAAAATATATATGTACATACTTTTAGACCCTGCCAAAGAGTGCAAATATAGTTAGACTCAGGAATATCAAACTCTAAAAATATATGTTATAGCAACTATATAATTTTGGGGGTATTATCTAAATGCATTCACAAAAAATTCTCTTTTTTTTTTGCAGATGTAATAACCAGTATTCTAATTGGAGGAAATGAACACTAGAATATCCTTGTATATCATTTTTCATCATCGTCTTGACTCTTCTGTTTTTATCATTCTTAAACCTTAAAATTGTATCATTAAATACATGTATAAATACAAATCAGACTGCATTATTGATGACCTCTCGCCTACGGGAATAATATCGACATATTCAATTGTGACATTTAAGAACCATCGCTAAAAGCTAAAAAAAGCGTCCAGAATAACAGCTGGTATTTCATATATCTACCTGGAAATTGATAGTTTTTTTTATTCATTTCTTTAAGTGTTGCATAAGCATATACGTTTCTATGTCAATATCCATTGCTGTAGCGAGGTTTATGTATGTAAAAATATGTACATATGCGAATTTATTGCTGCATTATTGTAAATAGCTGAAGTTTGTAATTATCATTAACCATGATATATATATATATATATATATATATATATATATATATATATATATATATATATAACCACTAAAATAACACGTTCGTCTTCATCTTAGTTTTAAAACATCATAAAGTGGAATGATTCGGTCACACAAGGCGGCATTATCCTATTTCTAAAAACGTGTATAGAATCAATTGTCCATTTCAGAAAATCAGTTGATTAATCGATTGACTGGAAATTGATGTCAAAGTGAGAGAACTTTACTCCCACCGAAGTGACATCTATATGAATATATCATCAAATTTAAACTTCGTGCCAGTGCAATTAAAACACTGACGCCTACTGTAAAACAGGGTATCCACTTTGCACTAACCGCCAACTGTGAAAAAGGATATCTGCTTCGTATCACTGCTGTAAAACAGGGTACCGTATATGGAGCAATTTTGGGGTCGGAAATATTTAGCGGATTTTTTATAGAAATCTTGGCGCTTTAGCCTTTAGTGCAATTTCATTGAACAAGCCTTTCGTTTATGTGAATAGAAGAAACGTTTGGAGCCTTTGCCAGTATGTTTGGCTACTTTTCTTCATTCACAAAAAGCCAAAATTACTCAAAATGTTCTAACCGCTTAACTAAAACAGGATACCCGCTTTGTATTAACCGCCTACTCTGAAATGGAATATCAGATTTGCATAAATCGCAGTTTGTAAAACATAAATTTTCTTTGAATTCAGTGATTAATGTAATATAAGATAACCTCCTTCTGAAACAAAAACCTAGTATATCTGCTTTTATTAATAGATTACTGTAAAACAGGATTATAATCTTTATATTAATCGTCTATTGCAATCAGGAACTGGGTTTTGAACTAGCTGCCTACTATAAAACAAAACTTGATCTTTGTACTAACCGCCTACTATAAAACAGGCTATCGCTTTCGTGTTCAAAAGCGTTATTTTATGTCCCATTCAAAAATACAAAATATGACAAAAATGCTCGAGTTTTAAATGGCGCAAAATGTGAAGGGTGTGTGTGTGTGTGTGTGTTTCACTCCTTTTCTCGAAATGTTCACTCCTACTGAGACGCCAACAGCTGTACCAATATTTACGTCTTGGGTTTGATGCGGTAGAGTAATGCCTATAAATATTCACATCTTAGGTTTGACACGGCCAAGGCACGAGCAGGGCTCGAACTCACGACCTCTCGGTCACGAAGCAAACGCTCTAACCACTGAGTCACCACGTAGGGTGGTAAAAGACAGATTCTAACGATTTTTTAAAACCAACAAAGAAGTGATGCAGACGTTATAACGATTTGAGAGAAACATTAAAGGAGTATGATAAAGGTTACAATGATTTTAAAAACCTCGAGCAGGTGAGAGACACATTACAACATAATAGGGTAAAGTGTACAATCATATTGTACACCGCACTCTGATGACGTCATAGACCTCACTCACCGAAGATACGAGCAGTTCTGAGAATTGTCTACAGCTAATACCGACATGAACGATTGAACATGCGGGCAATGCATAATCAACTCCTCATCGGAGGACTGCACAATACGTTCCCACAGAGGCGTGTTCATGGACGGTGTCAACGTAATGCATGAACAGAGATCACGTAATTTCACAGTGACGTTTATAATGATAAGTCGTTATATGGGAGAACTATAAACTAATCAACAGATCTTGATGTAGTTCACGCCTGTTGAAATGTTGATTATTGATTTAGAATCTCTTTCAGTGAATATACTTCACATCAAACAAAGATCAGTACATATTGTAATTTCAGAACAACAAGACTTCAACGTTACAGGTCCGATTTGTAGGGAATTGATATGTTAGTTTTCTTTACCAAACGTTTTTGTGTTTTTAAAAACCTCTCTTACAGATTTATGAATTTTTGTTTTTCGATTTTCAAACAAATGATAATTTTGTACATAGTTTTTGTACTCATATTCATTTTTTGATTTTGATTAAAGTAGATCTTATAACAAATCAACTTAGTCTATCAATTGTTTATATAGTACAATATTTATTAGCTTTCACACGCGCACACACACACACACACACACACACACACACACACACACACACACACACTTGTGTGTATGTGTCTGTCTTTACGTGAGCATATATGTACATGCGTGTATATATATATATATATATATATATATATATATATATATTTAGGGGCCTCTGTGGCCCAGTGGTTAGAGCATCGCTCTCAAAATCACAAGGACTCTCGCCTCTAGTCGGCGGGGGTTTGCCAGTTTACTTTCGGAAAGTCGGTGGTCTGTTCCCAGGTACATTGTATCAGGGTTCTAAAATCTAATGAACTTTACAAATTTGATATTTGTTTTGATATGTGTATATATTGTTAAACTGTCCATAAATAAAAGAGAAAAAATATCACAAATCATCTTAGTTATGATAAAATATTATCATTCGAGAGGACTTTTATGTGATAACTGAATATGTAGAGCGAATGGAGCTGAATACGTGTAGGCGTATTCCTATTAAGTCGAAATAAAAAAACCTGTTGGTAATCTTTTACAACAATCATAATAAATTAACGAGGTGTTCGATGTAGAGTATCAGCAAGATGTAAAACAGTTTATGGATAGTTAAAGGTTACTACAAAAAGATGCCCATCAATAGATATCAATATGAATCATGAACTGAAAGAAACAAATCCTTATTCCTTAAAAATGGCGAACGTTATAGTATATTATGGAAAGATAGCACAGGGGATACATATAATAACATCGCCAAACAGTAAAACTTAAAATGTCAAGGATAAGTCATAGGGTAAAACGAAAACAAGGTTTTCCGAATGTCAAGTCATAGGGTGAAACGAACACAAGGTTCTCCGAATGTCAAAAAACCTATAAATAATTCAAACATGAAATATCCTACCAATAAGATTGCTAACGATTTTTTATTAAAAATAAAAAACGCTCAGTAGGAATGCCCATATACAAATCTAGCTTCCTGTACTCAACATACTCTTTATATCCGTCAGTTATATTATTGTATGATTGATTGATTGATTATATATTGTTTTATGTCCCACTCGAGAATTTTTTCACTCATGTGGAGACATCACCATTGCCGGTGAAGGGCTGCAAAATTTAGGCCTATGCTCGGCGCTTATGGCCTTTGAGCAGTGAGGGGTCTTTAACGTGCCACACCTGCTGTGACACAGGACCTCGGTTTTTGCGGTCTCATCCGAAGGACCGCCCCATTTAGTCGCCTCTTACGACAAGCTAGGGCTGTTGAGGATCTGATCTATTCTAACAACACGGATCCTCACGGGGCTATTATTGTATGAAGTATATTGAAAAAGTTAAATAACCATAGAGGAACACATCGTCGCAAGCCACAGCTGAAATGTACGTTCCTGTCCCTTTTTACCTGTGGCTCTCTGCTTGATAATTTTCTCCGTTTCAAAAAATATGCATGGCGCGATTTGGCCAATCACTGAGTTTTCGAGCACAGGCTAGTCGGAGATTTAAACTGTTTATAGAGTGCGAGCAAATTACTCTTGACCAATCGGAACTCTTCTTCTTCCTCTTCTTCGGGAGACTAACTAAAACAGAACCAATATGTATACAGATATGGAGAGTTCGACATTAAACAGTTAATAGATGAACAAGCAGATCTGCTGGTATATATGATTTCTTGTCAAAGATAGTTTCGTTGCATAAAGCACAAGTTTTGAAGGCAGCAGGCAGTACTGAGTTAAACGTGGTTGCGCTAAACCAGATCTTCAATTTTAGGTTAAGCGTAAATTCTGTTTGTCAAAGAATTACATCATTCTCGTTATGCATATTTATGATAAACGAGAAAATTTTCAAGGAGAGAGCCACGTGTTAAAAGGGAGATGAGCGTGTATCCACGGTTAGTATAATACAAGTACAAAAGTGAGATCATTGATGTCAGATAAAAGTTCGCAGTCATGTTTTGTGAAGTACATACATGCAGTGTAGACAGTGATATGGGTAAAATACAATTTACAGTTAATAGATGCCGGTGTAGTTCACGCCTGCTAAAATGTACTTTCTACTTTCATTGATATCTTGTCTGATTTACTTCTGATTCCAATCAACACATTTTCAAAAGAGATTTATACTTGATAATAGTGCGCATTGTAAATAAGGGGGAAAATATCCGCCTTACAATTTCGATTTGTGTGGACGTGTTATTGCTACTTTTTTATCACGAGATCATGGTTTTAAAAACTGTAGGCGCATGAATCATTTTCGAATGATATTCAATCATGATAAGTTTTTACGTAATGTTCCTCTTCGCAAGCCACGGTTGTAAAGACACTGTCTGTGCAGTCTCCCAATAGTGAAATGTTCTGACGTTGAAAATTCCTTGCGAGTGTCACAGTTTACCCATGTGGTCATTGACTATAAACCACCTTCATGACTGACCTTGATCGTAACCTCTGCGGGAGGGGTTCATGAGATATTCCCCCACAACTCTATTAAGGTCCAGCCCAAATAATAAACTTGTACTTCTATTTGGAAAATAAAATACCCTTTATAAAAGTATGACAGAAGGACCAGAATGGGAAGAGACAAGGTGTACCAAGTAGACAAGCCATGACGTGCTGTGGAATCATGTAAAATCGTGGTGGGTCAATCTTCGTGAATAGTCAAAATTTTAGCTTCACAGAGAAATAGTCTGTCTATATGGATTTGGTGTCTACGCATTGTTTATTTGTTGTGGTTTGAATCTCGTGGGATGAATGTATTCCAAAAATTGTATAAAATTTATTTCCAATGAAATTTGCTGATTCTAATAATTGACACGCATTACTAAAATAACGATCTGGCAAAAGTTTCAAAGGGGAGAGGGGGAAGTTATAAGATCTGACAGAAGCATCAGAGAGGGAGTGAAGGACATCCTTAGGTTGGTTAGTTGTATATTACTTAACGACCCGCTAGAGAATTTTTCAATCATCTGGAGACGTCTCTAGGATTTCTCTAATTGTGTACTTTATATATATATATATATATATATATATATATATATATATCCTGGATCCATGATAAATGCTTTTAATAAGTTCAGAAATGTATGAGAAATTATATATATATATATATATATATATATATATATATATATATATATATATATATAAGCACTTAAAAGGTCACGACAGTTGGTTATATAAATCTCAAATTTTCGACGCATCCCTCGTCTTTATCAAGAGACATATATTATATAAACAAATATCACATACTTCACACTATGAAAAAAAACCCCGACAAATATTGATAATCTACATTATTAACAAAAATGATACACTGTCTCCAACAAGAATGTAAAATCCGCTTCGTCACCAGCGTATCTGATAAGGTGGCATTGGATAGTTTCGCACTATATTCCCGGTCAACTTTCTTTTAAAAAATGGAAATATTTGAAGTGAAATTACATGTGTAAAATAATTTTTGGGTAGATGTCAAATGTAACCGAATGCTAAATGAAAAACTTTCTGTGCAAAATGTAAGTATCACATTGATTACTAGCATACATAGATGGGTGCAAATATGAAACTAAGGCACATGGTCAGTTGCTGAAGAAATTCAGATGAAAACCTACATGGTCCAGGAAAAGGTCTGTAGCTGAGGAGAGAAGGTGGGTGGCTCTGTATGAAAGGTAGATTTTTTAAAAAGGACAGGCATAATTCTTGATTGTGCACAATGTATAAATCCTATCGCACGGGACTTTGATGGGGTTTGGGCAATGTGTATATTGCCCAAATGAGAGAAAATCAAAGCAAGAAAGGGGCACATGCTCAGAGCATGTTTTGTGCTCCACCACCAGTATGTGTGGATAACATGTAATTTAGGGTGGTACAATATTAGCTACACCAGTGCGAAATACAAATATAGACATAAAGGGGGAATATGATTTTTCATTAGTTTGTCACATCAAATTCAGAGAGCTATATAAATCCGTACTTTTAATTAGTTTTAATGTTTTAACAGAAAATTGTATACTGCTTTAGAAATCTGGAATGTAAAATGATAGTCGCAATTTTGGGAATGCACAATATGGCAAAAATAAAGAATTCGAGGACAGAGCCTTACGAGGGATGTCTGCGTATTTCTATTATCCCATCGGGTAAGTACTGGGCTGGGGATTCTGATTAGGCTGTGGATTTATCTTAGATTCATGCGCGTGAAATCATTCAATTTGTTTATTCCACCTGGTCGGAATGATCTCAGGCATCCAGAATTTTTCCGTGCTCTTTCCCTCTGCTTCTCGTTGCACTTTGGGCTATGATTAATAACTACCACTTGCACGTCTTGCCAAATGTTGCCTCCTTTGTCGAAAAATTCTTCCATAAATATAAATTCAGTCGTTTGGTTTTTGATGGTTGATCGTTGGTTGTTAATTATAAGTGTTATATATATATATATATATCCTGGATTCATGATAAATGTTTCTCATAAGTTCAGAAATGTATGAGAAATTATCAACTGAATCATCAAATAAAGATTAATTTTTACTACTGTAAATTCAATCTAAATTTGTTTGAAATGACAAGTTTTGGTGGGTTTTTTTTTAACAGGAAAGACAACTCATATAGTTATCCTTTTCAATATAAACTGCTATATTTTGAAATAGCTAATATCATCTGGCTTCGCCTCACTTGGATTTTACAATAGTATATATATATATATATATATATATATATATATATATATATATATATATATCTATATTAGTTAATTAAATATTAGATATTAAATATATTAAATAAGATATGTCCTATAAGGTAAATGCGCTTTAAAGTACAGACTAATTACTAACAACTGAAATGAGTTTTTTTTTTTTCCATTTTTGTTAAAATATTAGCTATCCAATATCATCTCTATCTATTCCAAGAATATCACTCCATAAGGGCGGCCATGGTTTGTAGTTCTTTTTATTCATTTGCATAACAAAATTCATTGATATATATATATATATATATATATATATATATATATATATATATAGTGTTTCATTATATCTGTCCCCCTTACAGAATGGTATAAAATATATACAAGGTAATTCAAAAGGTTTGAACAAATTAAAAAAAATATTAGTTTAACAAGTATATTTTCTTCGAACATTTATAGTTTTCTTGTCACAATTCTCTATATTGAGCCATATTAAAAAATGATTTGTTTTACATCACATGTTCTATATGACGTCCTCTTTGTGACAAGATAAGTTCCATCTCTAAAATTCTATATCACTGCAGCACAAATGACTGAAGTTATTTTTTTCACTTGTCAAAAAAGCTGAATCTGGTTTTTTTCTGAAGTTTTTCCTGATTTGGATACTTTCTTTGCATCATCCTTATTACTGTTATTGGTGAATTAAATTTAGAATACAACTTCAATACATCGTTCTTTGGACAGAGACATATAAAACTTCCAAAGGTTCATTATGATGTCATATATGACAAGAAAATTCTTGTATGTTTTATAATGTAAAATTTATTTCTTTCTTCTCAAAAGCAAAGTTTTAAATTTTAAGATATGATAAAAATTAAAGATTTTACAGGTATTTGTAATGGGGACATATATATATATGAAAAATTAATTTCAAGAATATAATTGTGCGCTCGTTGACTTTTATAAATACATGTAAATAATTGTTCGGAAGGCGTTGGAATGGACAAAATGAAGGTAAGAAAATATATATTTCTAAAAAATAATGACAACTGAAGAGAACATATTGAAAAAGGTCATTGCCATTTGTCCAAGAAATTAAACTGTTAATTCGTGTTCTTAGCACCGTGTTCGTAGTTTGTCAACAGAATTGTTCAACAGTCAACTTTGGTAAAAGATTACAGTTTCAGAAAATGTAGTTAATCATACATAAAGTATAAAACATTTTGTGAATATATAAGAATAAGAAAATAGTATTAAACTGTAAAACATAAATAGCAACAAGTTACACGGGAAAAGGTGAAAATATAAATTAGAGATAAATGCGTACATGGAAAACGAAAATAAAAATTTGACAAATAAGCACGTGCAACAACGTATATAAATTAACAACAATTAAACTGCCAACACGTCAGCTTTGGCCATTTTCAATTCAATCTGGTGACACAGTGGTGAATTTTTTTCTCAAAAGAATTGCACCGGTGAAAATCGCCGACACCGTTATCGCTGTAGCTAATGTTGCTATAACAATTTTCCCTGTGGTGCTTAAACCGCTTTCGCTTTCATCGGAAGAATTGGAAGACGCCTGTAAGAACAACGATAAAATCAATATATTAGTTAAACCATTATCTCAGAGTGCGATAACAATGAAATGAAAAGTAAGAAAATTAAACCTAAAATCAGGAGTTGTGCACTACATGAACGTTTGAATCTCCGAATATCAAATAATGACCAATAGTATTTATATAGCAATGTCATTTCAAAGGTGTAAGAGCACTAAACAGTTTAATATTTTGTAAAAGATTTTCAATTTCAACCTTTAAAAGCATATGTTTTATTCCAAAAAAGTGCTCTAATTTTATATGTATCGCTTTATATGATTCTATCTGACCTAATTCATGGATGCCAACATGTTTGATCACGTGACTATCCGCGCTGCTGGTACATGTACTTACAACACATTTAACTGTTTGAGAGCTCTGTCATGCTCAAATTTTCTAATGTTTCTAAAACACCTTTAAGGAATAAGTTACCATATCAGAATCAAGTAAATATACATTATTTGTTTAATGCATTTTTGTTTAATATTTTTTGCTGGTGCAATTTATTTGGCATATTCTATGGTCAAATCCCACCACCCTGCCTAAGCTATTTTACATATCGAAATTTATAAGAACATATTGATGACCTGAATTTACAGAGTTTTTTTGGGTTTTTTTTAATTTTTTTTTTTATTTTTATTTTTTTATTTTTACAAAATCGAATTATTTGGAAACAAGAGGTCTACGGGCCTTTTAGGTGGCCTGGTTGTTTGTTTAACGTCCCATCGAGAATTTTTCACTGATTTTGATCGCCCCAAGGACTATGAAATCTATATTCCTGTTCTGCATACCTATGCCAAATTCTAATATTTAGCAGCATTATAAATTTTAGGAAAAACAAATGCTCCTAAAAGTGTCCATACTGATGAAACATTTAACATAATGTATGTGACTATTCTGGACCCGGTCTACAGACAGAACCCAGAAGTTACGAAATTCACAATTTTGGTACATTCTTTTCTGCTTTTTCTAAATATGCATTTAGTTTTCATACAGTATCTGCAAAATTAAAGAAAATGTCTTTCAAATGATAAAGACAATAACCCCTATAACCACTATAATAATTTTGATCTCACCTTGAACCAAAACCCCCTGTCCCTGGGATTATGAAATTTACAATTTTTATAAAGGTCTACCTGCTTGTTCTTCTAAATATTCATTTAGTTTCAATAACCCATTTTCGAGTTACCGTATTCCGGCGGAATTCTAACATTTACTTTGTACTTGAGTCAAGTGATGTTTGTAAAATTGAAGGGGGCATCACTTCCGGTAAAATTGTTTTTGTTAGAAACGGAGTTCGTCTGCTGCTCAAGTTCAATTGTGTTGTGGAAGGATACAGGAAGAAGGGGAGATATGGGTTCATGGCTGATGTGAAATTGGTTCCATTGCTCACATCTAAACAGCCCAAACTCTGCAGAAAATGGCTAAAAATGTCAAGGCGCCGTGACTACATATACAACCGCTCATGTCACGACAGATTATACAGATTATGCTCCAGACATTTTGTAGATAGTGAACCAACACCATATCATCTTTACCCCAAACCTTTTCGGTATAATAACTACAATGTTTTGCAAGGAACTCGAAGAGCATCATCTGTCTAGAAAAGATTAACCAATCACTGGAATGATGACTCCATCGTTTCCTTGATACACTTAAATTCAATTCTGTTGCAAGTTGACATAGTCTTGACGTGTTATTTTTTCTATAAAAATGACATGTAAGTCATGGAACCAGTAAAAACAGCTTTAATTCTGGCACTTTAAAACTTTCGAAATTCATGTTGAAAACCGGATGTTGATGTGCCTGCATCGAGTAAAAAGTAAATGTTAGAATTATGTTGGAATACGTTAACTCGAAAATGGACTATTATTATCGATATCATTAAAGAAGATGCTATTTAAATGTTACATATAAACACTATATATCAAGTTTGGCCCCGCCCTGGTGTCAGAACCTCTACCTCGAGGATTTACAATTTTGATAGAGGCCTTGATGTGCGGTTATAAAGAATATTTTTAAAAATTGCTCAATCGTTCGCAGTTTTTGCCCCGTCCCTAAGGATCCAGGGATTTGAGAGTCCTATAATTCACAACTTTTGTCTTTTTGTCCAAAATATGCTTCAGTAATATTTTGAAAAGAATTATTGGTAGTTAAAACTGTTCAATTGTTAACTCATAACGGACGATGACGGAAGCAGACAAATTGTAATGGGTCATCTGAGTGACTCGGGTAACCTGAAAAATGAAACAGTTAATCATCGACCACAGATACAATTAGATTTTACCCCCAAGTATAATCAAAGTAAAAAAAGTTCCGTCACCTAGTGAACCTATCTTATAGACACATTTAAATATTTATCATCAATATCTATAATATCTACTTCGTATCTGTCATGCAGATTCCTATGAGGAAACATGAAATGCAATGGTGATTCCAACTTCAATAAATATATGTTATTATTGACATATGATTTCCGTTCAGTTGTAGTGTTTGTTTTCGGTTTTTTGTTTTTTTTTTTGTTTTTTGTTTTTTGTTTTTTTTTGTTTTTTTTTTTTGTTTGTTTGTTTGGTTTTTTTTGTTTGTTTGGTTTTTTTTGTTTGTTTGGTTTTTTTTGGGGGGGGGGTGCTTTTATTTATTTATTTTTATTTTATTTATTTTTGTTTTGTTTTGTTTTGTTTTTTTTGTTTTTGTTTATTGGGATTTTTTTTTGTAATCACACTCGATATTTTGGAAAAAAACCATGTACCTGCTAATTCATATTATATTCTTCTTAATTGGAAACACATTTCATACCATTCAATAGTTAAAAATATCAGGAATCTCTCACAACAGTATATGTTTTAAAGATTAGACCCCTTCTTCCCACTCGGTCGTGTTATCGATATAATTTACTGTATATGTAGGAATACGGTCTCCAAAGTAGACTCCAAAACTCTTGGGCCTATTTTATGTTGTTACCCTAATCTCTAGTATCATTTAATGATATGTGTACACGTTCAATAGTCTAGTTACATGTCTGTATGTACCTGTTTTCTACTGCAACAAAATTCAATTTCGCTCGATGTTATGGAATAAAAATACAATACAGACTCTGTCACTATCTGTTTCGGGAGAACATATATAGTCACTTCGATACACTGCCAGCACGCTATATGCTGTTAGGAAATGGCGATAACACTTACAAACGTCTTAATAGGATCATCGATGTATCAGTTTGTATCTTACCAATGTTGTTGAAGACGTTGATGATGAAATTCCTGTAGCAGATTTCGATGTACTCCCAGACTGCTGTCTAGCCGTTGGCGTTCCTGATTGAGAATTGGTTACTCCAGATATTCCCGACGATGCGGTGCTGCTGGTCTTTCCAGTTGCTGATTGGCTGTTTCTAATTACTGTGGATAAATCCGTTGTCATGGAATTCGTTGTCGTTGGATTACTTGTTGTCGTTGGAGGTGGAGTGGTTGTACAGGGTCCAGAGGTCCACGATGGGTTAACAGGGATGGTACATTGGCTTGCTGAATTCCAGTCTGTCAGTGTAATGTCTTCTGAAACTCTACAGCAGTCTGCCCTAAAATATTCAGAATACCGTTTTGAGAAATGATTTGTTTTCTAACTGTGCCAATTCTACATGATGATCACTGTTGTTAACAAATGAAGTCTTCAGAACTGAGTCAATATCAAAGCTATATCTGTATGTAGATATCCTGAAAACTTCTCCAAGTTAAGATTCGTAATGTTTGTGTTTCTATGAATTACATATACAACATAAAACCTCCAACAGTACAGTTATAATGTTTAATATTCAAGTAATACTCTTCACTAACACTAATTTTGCTTTGACGGTTCCTTGACTCAGGACAAGCCCGGCAATGAATGAATCGTGTGTGAAATTAACAGCAGTTCCCGCCGTTCCTCCATACGAAATTGTTTTCAGGCCCTCTCCAATGTCGTAGATTTCAAACTCAGTTGTCACCGCCGTCATGTTGCAATCACACTGAGTAACAGCATTGCAATTACCAGTGACTTTTGTGATGTTGCAATCCGGGGGTGTACTATCAGGAATCTTTAATATATGTCAACATGCACAATTGTAGAATTTCTGAACAATGACACGGCTACTATCAAAGTAAAAGTCAGAAAATGAATCACGATGACAATCAGATCACGCTTGTCCATCTCCGTAACCGGAAAGAAGACTCGAACGTCGATCGACGCAAGAATTGCATCAAATCGATGCATTTATTTGCCGGAAGCGCGCATGTGGAGGAAGTTAAAAGGCAAGATGCGAATCCCTGTATAATGTGTTATTTAGCAATAAGATTATTTCTCACCACAGATTCGGTTTGGGTATCATTAACGTCTTATAAACTTATATGTGGAAATTGATCGTGGTAGAATATTGTTGCTATGTATATCTTAGCTGCATTTGACCAGTTGTAACATACGTCTGTGACGTCATAGTAAAATTTGTGTACACAACAACCGCTGACGGCGTCGATCAACATACGAGGTTATTCGAGGTTACGGAAATAGCCGAGTAGTTACGATTGTCGCGATGAATGAGACATACCTTATTAAGGGGGTCCTCTGTTGTTAGAGAGAATATAGAATACTGAAAATTTGAATTCCCTGACGTCAGAGGCTCTGCAGTGACAGTTACAGACCTAGAAAATGATTTATAAATGAAAACAGCGGTTCCACCATCCACCAAATGACATTTCACTTGATGGGTCAAAGCAAAACGGATGTAGAAAAATGTTGGATAACTTAAAATCAACTATTACGTGGTGATTCCAGCAGTTGGTCCCCCATGTAAGACGAACATATCTGTAACATTAGCTCCTGCTGCTAATTGGTGAGTCCTGTTGAATGGACTAACTCCAAATTGTTGACTGTCTTTTATAGTTGTCAGTACTTCCACTAATCCTGCCCCCAGGTTCGTCACTGTGTATTGAATTATAAAGTTTCGTCCTGTATATAACGGATCTGAAAAATATAGGGCAAGGAAAGTGACTTGCACGAATACGAACCGTTTAGCATTAGATGAGTTCAAAGAAATTATCACATTGGTTGAAAATAATTTCAAATTAGATCGATTATTGATTCTTTGAAATTTTACATCCTTTCAAGAAGTTTTCATTCATAAGTGTTGCAAATTTTGGCATATGCTCGGGACTAAAAGTCAAATAGCAGAGAGGAATACGGTACCTCGTTATATATATATATATATATATATATATATATATATATATACTAATGGAATACGAGACCGTGGGGTATATATATATATATATATATATATATGTTTCTTTTTCCCCCCTCGTTACCATGCTATAGGAACACGGGACCGCGGGTTTCAATTTCTCATTGGAAGGACTGATGATGTTCGACATTAATAGCGAGCGCTTGGCGAAAGAAAAATCACTACCTGTATTAATTTAGAAAATTAAGAAGAAGGTAATGAATGAAAATTATATCTTATGAAACTCGAAATATTGCCTTTTCTATTGGAATATCGAGATAGCAATTAAAACTATGCAGAACTCGAAATCGTGCTCTACATGTTAGCGTTAAGGAAAAATTCACATGGTTCTTCTACACCAATGTTCACCTCAAAATAATCAGAGCGACATATTACAAATTTTCTCATGTTATAAAGAATGCAAATGCATAAAAAATGGCCCAACTCTGATTTTGGTACAGTATCAATTTCTCAAGATATAGAACGGCATTTCCACAAATAAGAAAGGAATATTGCTTGAAACCTTATTGCATATAATAGATGAAAGACATTAATTCTATACAAGCATAGATGTAAATTGAAAGTATTTATTTTCACTTTCAGTTATTATCCCAAGTTTGTCTGCACACACACACACACACACACACACACGATACTTATGACAAAAGTATTAGTTTGTCTTAAAATATCTATTTGATTGTTTGTTTTACGTCACGTCCAGAATTTTTCACTCATACCGAGACGTCACCAGCTGTAGGTGAAGTACCACAAATTTAGATCAAAACATCTAAAGAAAAATTGATGGTAATAAACAAATACAACGTTTATCACAAATAAATCAGGAATTTTTTTAAACATCTAAAAAAAAAAGTACTTCGTCCTAAAAAAAAATAAAAAGAGCATTGTTTTGATGTGATTAATTTTGATTAGAAGATATTGCACTAGAATGGAACAGATTAACGATGGTTTTCTGTTCCCGAAATGAAAAGAAGCATGTTCATGTATAACATGATATACTGATATGTCTCAGAAATCTAGAATGTATCATGCCAGTTTGACTAGGGCGGAGTCTTAACTGAGCTAACCAGATATTGGGGACATTGTATATACTATTTCTACATACTGGCAACGTCCAGGGTTTGAATGATTGTGAAAAAACAGTACTGTTTTATGTCTTTATGGTCCCTTCCAAACTTTTTCAATCATATGGAGACTTGACCAGCTATAGGTGAAGTGCCACAAATTTTGACCTATACATAGGATTCAGGACCGGTGTAGCCAAGGTTCTTTATCGTGCCAATGCCTACCAAGAAGCGAGAACTCGTTTTTTTAGTATCATCTTAAAGACTTGCGACTCTCACTTCTAAATGTCGAACTTTGGGCAAAGGAGTAGTCACTACTAGTTTTATGTCTTGGGTTGGTCACGGCCAAAGCACGAAGAGGGGCTCGAATCCACGATCTTCTGATCACGAAACGAACGCTCAAACCACTGAGCCACCGCAATCGATCAAAATAACACTGAATGTATAGTATATTTCCATATAAAAATATATTTCAGTTTCATACTGGGAAAGGGAAGAATGTCCAGTTTTATAAGCACGGGAGATAAAAGCTTGGTGTGGAGTCTTCTAAATTCTGTTGCAAGTCCATCATGTCCATCAATTGCGATTTGAAAATTCTGAAATGAAATAAAAACAACGCTTTCTTAGTGATATACCTACCTTAATGAATAACATAGTAAAACTATATTATTTTTTTTTTACCAGTAATATTTCTAAAACTCACTTCCGATGGGACTACTATATTGCAGAAATACACCCCTTTCTTATTTCCAGAGTAAGTCTGAAGTTTACTGTTAGCCAAAGTCACGCCTTTCTCGTCTAAAACGACCAAATCTGATACACTCGTGACGTTGTCTGGTACACTCACAGTAATCATCACTGTTATATTGTCTCCTAAAAATGAAAAATCCCATTGATGAGTTTGATTACTACATGAAGAAGGTAAATGAATAATGAATTTTCAGCTATGTCTAGGAGATTCTCACCTACTAGTGGCCGCCCCTCTATTTCGGTCAGGACATAACTGTTTGCATCAGCTTTCAGAAGTTGTGCCGTGAAATCGAGTTTGCTTACGGCTTTAACGTTAACCTTCCAGTAAGCATTGATGTTTTTCTCCAGGAAATAGAGTCCTGGAGTGGGATTCTAAAACCAGATAAAATTGTATTTAGATCCTCTCAGACGCATGGAATTCCTGAATGATTTCGTTGATTTATAATCACAGTATTTAAATTTCTCATAGCAATGAAATGCTTACGGTTATTTCCATAACACTGACGGTTCCGTGATCCGTTTCAGTGATGTTCGCTTGTCCACTGGCGCCAGCATACAAAATATTGCCTGAAAAATTCAATAAAAAAGGAATTTAAAAATTTTAAACTTAACTTGACACTTGTTAAAAATTTTTTGTTAACAACATATTATAGATCATATTTGGCATAATGATTAAACACAGGTTAAAATCACCACAACCACTTAATTTTAAAACAGAATCAACGTTAAAAACTTCCATGGAAATGATATTACTAAAGCATTATAGTTTTAACAATTACTAGAGGAAAACAAAACAAAAGTTTAATGTCTACAGTCAGTATCTAAATACACTTGATTTGACTGTGGGAGAATGAAAATATAATGCAGACAAGTTAACCATATTATTGGAGTTTCATAAAAATAGTCCTAAATGTAGTGCCATTTTTAACAACTAAACAATGAATAAAAGAAAATTTACAGTCGATTCTTACCATTTTGATCTTTCACTCGAGTTGTCGGTAGCATCGTGATTCCATCTACGTTTATCATCAGTTTCGTAACTGTTGCATCAACGGGGATAGACAATGTACTAAAGCCCCCGAACCCACCAGGGAAATCTAGTTTCACAATAGTAACTTCTGGATCGAGCGAAGAACCCTACAAAAAGCAAAGCAGTCAGATCAGCTCTTAATTCTATTGGTATAATGCAATGAGACGGACACTGTCGACATTAACACCTGCTGTCGATATAAATAGATTTAAGGGGGAAAACCCAATGTATTTCCTGTCGATAATTTAAACTTTAACGTCACGAATTATTCTGGAGGTTATGATCATTTTGTTTCTTGGAGTATTCTGATTAAACTATAGCTTACAATGTTAAGCAAGTTTAGTGAGCCTGCGCCGGTATAGATTTGGCCTCCAGAAGCTCCAGCAATCTGTGTGAAGCTTATAGGAACTGTGAAAGTACTTCGTCTTTGTCGTGTACCTGCTAATTAACATTTGCAAAATATAATTAAACGTAGTGCATTGTAACATTTGTGAAACCTCGCATCATGAAAACATCCTTTGCGGCGAGTCAGCCTTAGCCGAAGTTACAGCCACTACATTTCTATGAAATATTACATGTGGTGCTTACAACATATACGACTATAATTATTCGACATCTTCACGATACAAAGGAAAGTCACTACCATCTCGAAGGATATTGGTAAATGATTGAAAATAATGGTAGGGTGAACCCTCCGTCCAATATATCACTTTTTTACATTAGATTTCAATATATATATATATATATATATATATATATATATATATATATAATTTGATTGCCCCGGGAAAAGTATCAGTAGCGATTCTATGATAAGTTACCTTTATGGTAAAGATGGGATATCTTTTGCCTGAAAGACAACACAGGAAGTTCACATGATCCGGTAAGATAAAAATTAATGACGAGATTCTTCATTTCCATTTCTTTGTTGTTAAATGCTTTCTCCATTGGTGAGGAACTGGTGACCACAAACACCAGCGACGACTGTGGAGCAACTTCTGAAACTAAAATAAAAAAAAAAATCGTCATTAAAATGACTCACGTTAAAATATTCAGGCGTTACTGCAATTTTAATTCCTTTCTGAGCGAGCTTATGTTTATTCAGAGTATCTGTCTCTAACCTTTCTCTATCGTTTGTAGAATGGGCTTTTGGCAGTTCTGTCCCGATTCGAAAGCAATAGTATCAATTGCTTTCAACATACGGAAAGCTGTTGCATAATTTTGTATTTTAATACTTCCAACTGCAATTGAATAAATCAACAAAGTTTTTAATGGTAAAGTAGAATTAAAATAAAAATAACATGTTTGATATGAAATTGCTATCAAAACTTCTGAAATCCTAACTAAGGACAATATATGAATGTTTACCTTCGTCGCCAACAGTAACCAACATGAATTTGTATATATTGTGGAATGACGATTGGTCCTTCATTGTAGCTTGGATGATACTTTTTAAGTATTCTATATATGTTTTCATTTGAGGTGATGTGTCTACGATAAAGATCAATGTCTGTTCTCTTACTACTCCAAGAAGAATTTCGAGTTTTCGCAATCCAATTTCTTTCAATAAACCACTTTCTGCAAATTGTATAATCGTGTATCAAATACTTCTAAATACAACAAACAAAATGTGTTTTTAAAAAAGCTAACATACAGTTTCAAATATTTATTGTGTAGATAAATACATGATATACATACTGAATACTGTCAGTTAATACTCCAATGTTGAAATTGACTAACCTTTACTTGAGAAAAAGTATTTCGAATGTTCTGTTGCTGCTAAAGCTGCAGTCTCGTGCAGGCGGAAGTGTGGTGAGTGTCGCGGGTCACTGCACTCTTTGTTTATCCCTCCGCTCACTGTGATTCGGTTCGCAGAAGTACCATATAGACCCCCATGTTCACATTTTCCATATTCTGATTCCATGGGCACAGCTTAACGAAGGATTATTTCAAATGAAAGCAGTCACAAGATTGAAATATATTTGAATATAAAAGGTATCAAGATTCTGTGAACCGCGAACGAAAGAACACATGGATTTAGACACGGTTCTGTGCTAAGAAATCAATTTTATACTTAAGGACATAGGAGAACCAAAATACCAGTATTTGTCCTAGAATTTGGTAAAGATATTTGTAAAAATTTGATATTGCAAAACGTCCATATTTCCCACAAAATACTTTTATTTTTGCATTATTTACCATTCTTTAATTACTTTAAATTTCAATGAAAAAGCGTCGTTTAATTGATCCATTTCATGCGTTAATGACCGGTGTACATTGTTGTTTGATCAAATAACTGAAAATCTCACGTAAAATTAGCAAAATCCTATACTTCACTTGAAGCATCTAAAATCCTGGGTATCTTATGACCTTAAAAACTTTTTAAAATGTTGTGTTTGTAAACGTGGGATTTTATTTGATCATACAACAATGTAAATCGATCATTGATACCAGTACACGAGATATTCCAATAAAAAGACATTTCAAAGGATTTCAATTTTTAGGTGATCCAAAAATTTCCATTGAATTTTCAAGTAAAGTTTTTATAATAACTCAAAAATAAAGGTGGTTTCATAGGAAAATGTTCTGGTAAATATAGATTTTTAGCAATACTAAAATATTATAATAGTTTCACAATTCTGTTAGAAATTTTTGTGCATCATACGTCCTAAACTCTTCTTGGTCTGGCGTTTACATGAAGAAAATTTATGATATACACCAGATTTAGCGAGTCCAATAATTGTAACATTTTAATTTTTTCTCTTTTATTGCATATACATTGTGTCAATTTTCAATCGTAAAATGATTACGGATTCACAGATTATTTCGACACACAAAATGGTGTACAGGTCAAAGAAATTCTCATATTAATTTGATTAATACGAATATTTCAAAGAATGTATGTTTGTATTACTTAAATTACGTTACCTAGTTTTTATTACCGTTGATAAAATTGATGGAAATTATTTTAATTGCCATTTACTGCACAAATAAAGTTTGTTTTTTTTTTTACTGGTTGTGCAACTCCAGATTAAGGGGGTTGATACCAGGAATGTGATTGTATACCAGCGTTGCTATTAAAATTGTCACCTGTTTTGTCAAAACTCTCTCGTCCCAGGCGATAACCACTTGTAAGGACCATCCCGTTATCTATCAAATTGTCAGCACAACCATCAACGTCTTCCTCAGTGCTGAGAGAATGAACAAAAATGACGTCATGTAATTTGAAGTAATGTTAAGTCGGTGTCACTGCACACAACAGCAAATCAAACAGTTTAACAGGCGTGTACTATAGGCTGAACTACATGTTCCATATCGAACACTTAATCCCCTCTTGCATATTGGGAAGTGTTTATAAAGGGTCCCCAAAATAAAAGGGACCAGAATCTTAAATGATGTGATTTTTGACTTCTTAGAAGTAGTCAAGAGCAATATATATTTGTGGGGTTAAAGTGTTTTCTGTTAATTGATTAATCTTACCTACAATAGGTACACGTTTCCATGTCTGCCGTGGCAACAGGGAGTAGTTGTTTTCCTGGCAATCCTTCAACAAAAGGTTCAAGAGTTATGAATGACTGTTGATTTTATTATTCGTGTTTCAGATTTTATTCAAAATATTGTAAGGATTCGAATCTTGCAAATTTATATTTAAATTCAAAATTCATCGTCATTTAATATTTTTTCCAGTGTCATGATACAATAAAGATCAAACTAAACATCTTATAAACATCTTTGTTCAAGACTTGGACTATTGACTTCCGAAAAATAGAACCCCCATCCCCCATGCAGAGAAATGCACAACAACGTGAATGTACCTATGTCCATTCAGAGAATTTCTAAAGGTCTTTAAAAAGAAATCAAGAAATCGAAGATACACATGGGATTTTCTGTCTTAATACTCATATATTTGATACTTGCCTAAATCTCTGTAAATAGTCTGGCCATTGAGTTCTATCCAATTCGTGTTGCTGTAGAAGGCCTGTACAAGGTGTAAACAGAAGCTGACATATTTCCTCGCCGACGTGTAGTCCGGGTTTGGTAATCTCAGTAAATCCAAGGCGAATTGACGATAGTGTATCAGTTTTTCGTTTGCTATAAAGTAGCAACAGAAACTACTGAAAAATATTTTGCTTGCAAAATACTTGTCTGATATGCAATTAATGACTTGTACTTTCATAAAAAGATAAAAGAGTTGCAGGTGTACACTTATGCATTGTTCTATTTTTATGTGAATAGTTAATAATGTTCTACCAAATCCTTGCGGACTCTATCTAAATCCGCAAGCAAAACACAAACCATCATTTCCCCACATTAACAACATGAAATTGACAATCTCCTCGGCTTTAATATGTAAACGTGTTTAAAAGGCGAAGGTATACCACTGTGATACATTAGTATTTATGTACTAGTCTGCTCTCTTTCGAACCTTTAAGAATATTGAACGTTATGAATATAAACTTAAAGTAATACTAACTGTCATGTTGGTGTTAGAAATTTTTGTTGTAAAATTGTGATTTATTATTTGTATGACAAAAAAATTAAGGTTTGTAAACTTATTAACATTTATGTTAGAAAACCTATTCAGAGGTTCTGAAAGAAGCAAAGTTACATTATTGTCTTCCCGTACAAAAATTGACTTCTGTATAATGTTATATACTCAGTAGAACCGAAATTTATAGTTTGATAAAATCTTGTATTTATATTTTTTTCAGTGATTGTGATTAAAGTTACACACAAAGCTATCATAATAGGACATATTTACAACAAAATAAAATTTTCAAAATAAGAGCTAATGGTACGTTAAAGAAGCCCCCAATGAATTTTATATTCCTTACAAGTTGAATAGAACTACTCATAAATCTAAAAACTACCGTCTTTAATTTCATAATAATAATTATTATTACATTAATTGTGGTCAAAAAAGTATTAGTAAGATCATTTTGGTAATTGGTTGTTTGTTTTTAAAAAAGCAAGATCAAATAAAACAACTACAATAAACTGTATGCGTAACACTATTTTTGTGTTGTCTGCAGAGCATTTCGATACTTTAGTATGTGTCGTCTATCACGTTGTCAAACTTTGTGAGTATGACACAGAGTTCGAACATGTGTTCTCTGTGTAGGAGTAATTGATTACTCGAAGACGTCACCTGTGTTCCATGGAACACTCCCGTTTCATCAAATTACCAAATATCAATTTCAAAGTGAATCTCGGTGAACTTTGTGTAAAGCGTGTCTATTGTTATCAAAGTTTATTCAATGTAATACATTTTATCCACGTTCTTACCTTGCAATATTTTTTCGTTGCTGAAGTGCCATTCGGGATCATCGTACTGGCTCCGATGTAGCTCATTTATGTGTTTCACAATTTCATTAAGCGTATCTTTTGCAACAGATTCTGGAAGTATAAGTTAATTGACTTCTATTTTATATTTTAAAACATTCCTATTCTAAAATTATTTTATGAAATATACAATTTCTTTATAATTGGGCACAGTTCGTTTTAATCATTTCTGAAAATAATGTAACTTATGTTCTCTCAGTGGTGCAGTATTCTATCTTTTTCTATAGAATTCTATCTGAATAGTTTTCCGTTCGTGTTGTATAATTTTCTACTTGTATTGTGTTTATATATTTCTCATATGCATTAGATAATTTACCGTTTGAGGTACACATATTTTATTTGTAATCTGTATTCTGCAGTGCTTCGCCTGAGTTTCTTACCTTGCATTTTAAAACAAATGAAATATATATCTGAATTATAGGATGTGTGGTTTTTCGTTTGTTTCTTTGATTTATTTATTTTTTCATGACAAGGGGTTTTTTTGGTTATGGAATTTCCCGTTATGACGGCTCTGCACTGAGTATGCTTGAAGAAGTACGTGTAGCGTAGCGAAACTAATGGTAAACTTGATACAGAGGACAGGCAAATTCATTATCTCTTCTTTGGCATAATACTTGTTATAAATATACAATATATACATATGCCAAATCATGAAATAAAGAAAATTAAAAATCATAATGAATACAACACAACTTGAAAACCATACAATAAAAATAAAAAAAAATATGCAATAAAAAGAAATACATACAAAGAAGAAATTACAGATGAAGAATCATATTGCGAAATTTGATAGATCTTAAAATTAATTTGTGCGTGGATGTTTCGATCGTTATGTGGATCATATGCATGTAGATGAGGTGGATAAATAAGTGAATCTGAATGTGGCGGTCTCCATTTCATCTATTGGGTCATCACAACTTACTGTATTCAGTGACCGCCACCTATTTGTTTGGTGGTCGCCATATAATCTTTTATGTACAGTATATGGAATCTGAAATTCAAGCTTTATATTCGAGTAACAATTTCAACTGAACAATCCATATTTCTTAGAAATGCAGGAAAACCAAGTAAGATAAAGAAAAATATCTTACACCTCGTCGCCAGGTTTTTCCCAAGTATAAGGGGTTAATTACATATTTACATTGCATACAAAATGATGAAATGTGCAAAAAATCATTCAGGACAATTCCTTTTCTTGCATACAGTGCAATTATAAGAACAAAACTTATCTAATTTGCAAAATGGAAACCTTAGTAAATGTTCAAGGATTAAATACAAAGGTAATTAAAGTACCCTAACAGACTTTGTTATAAAATACTATACATTACCGAAACCCTCTTAATCCACAAATATAATACTGAACCAAAGGAAGAGAGTGAAAGGTACTATAAAACGTTTATAACATGCATAAATGATAGAATGTGAATTTATCACGACAAATAAGATCCAAAGAACTGGTAATCACCAGACCGATTCTTGGTAGACGTCTGAAAAGTATCTGGTGACCGCGGCAAAATTATTCGACGAAGCCAAACAAATAAATCGCTGCAGAAACACAGTGTATGTTCATAACATAGAGCTACAGTGATCGTCAAAATCCAATATTTTTAATGTGTTATGAATCTTCTTTGCATTTCACTTTATTTACATTTAAAAGTATTGTAGATTACTAGGTCTAAACAACTAGAAATTACCCCCCCCCCCCCCCCCCCTTGACAAGTAAGTTTAAGATAAATTACGTGCACCGAACATCTATATTATTCAAAGCATTTCCTAAAGCTAGTGATGGGCATCACAAAAGAATGGCTAGAAAAGGTAGGGAAGGAGAATATGAAAACCTCGTAGATAGCCAAAAGACGCTTGAAGCGGAAGGTTCAAGGGACAAAAAGGACCCTGTAGACAAGACAGGCAGAGGAGAATGGGGGCAGAATAGCTCTCATTAGAATAAAACAAATAAATGTCATTTTAGGCAAATGCAATGTGGTAGAGCTAAAGAAGATATTGACTGTATATGGTCATATTAGTCGTGAAGAAAGGAACACACTAACCCTGGTCTGAGAGACATGAAGCGAGATGGAGCTGATGAGAAAACTTTAAACACAGTTGACGGTCAACGGTCTAGGATGAGAGAAAGCGATTATTCCCTTGCACTCTGTAGAAGCTCAAAATAAATGTGACACAATATGGAACTTCTGAGAAAAATTAGACGGTCGGAAGAGACAGGAGGTGAGATGGAGTTTTTGGTTTGTTTTACTTTTTACCGTGTGCTCAGAAAGCGGTCATAATAAGTATACGTCCGTTTTATGTAATGGACAACTTTGGCCCTATAGACGTTCAAAATAAACGTGAGGGTACAATTGTTGAGGCGAATTTGAAGAGTGTGAAATGACCCCGCAGATTGCACCCCAAAAGGTTACATTGGGATTTCTTTTCGCCGCCTCACGCGCCAGAGGGCCCAGACAGAAATGATCAAATTCTATGAATCGACCTCCGCGAACATTAGAAGCTATTACCAGCACTTATACTCAGCAAACTATAATCTAATGGTAAAAAGAGATAATATTTTTCAAATAAATTTTATCTAAATAAATCTGGAATTATATATATTTGATAAAGGTATATTCACATAATGCAACATTATGCGCGTTAGAAGGAGCTAATCTACCCGTTTTATGCAGGGATATCCGGAGAGAATACTATGTTCATCGAGTGGGTATTTTTTTAAAAACCACAAGTAAATTTAAACCTCACTTGGTGTCAAGAAATATGCAATTGATGATAATAAATTCGATTTCCCCCTCGGTTATACCAATTTCTTTCAGGAAACGTCACGCTGTATTTTAGTCCGTATTTTTGGTCTATATGTCATTTAAGTAAACGGAAGTGGTTTCTTTAAAAGAGAGGGAGATGAGAACCTACATCTGCGATTCTTACTTTTATTAACATGTCACAAAACACTAAACTCGGTAAAAGGAGTGCAAGGGGCTTTTCATTTCGTGAGGGTAAACTTAAAATTGGACAGCAATAACGTTGGTAGAAAAGTGTCATTTTCCAATAGAGTATTATTTTGTATGACTTTTAACTTCCTTATCTAGACAATGATATTGAACTCAAAAGCCTAGTGCAATATAATGCAAGAGATGTTTTATCGGAACTTTTCATCCAAACTTGTTTGTCATCCATGTATGTAAAGGGTTATGTTTACTCCTTAATGTTTGTCTAATTTATGTACATTTTATTGAATCTATTTGACATTGTTTTTAGTTCTCTGCCTACAACCTACTTTACTGTCTTTGTTGATAGTAAATTAAGGGATCGGGCTAGATGTAGTGAATTATATCTATTTACACGTGTTGAAGCACGACTCTGCTTGTGTAGTCACTACTGTTGCACACTATTGCATATTGTTGAAATGTGTAGTTTAGCTTTTTCTTCACACATTTATGTTCTGTTGTAAAAAAAAAATTACTATGGCAATAGGATTGTAGTATTCTTGTGTGTGTGTGTGTGTGTGTGTGTGTGTGTGTGTGTGTGTGTGAGAGAGAGAGAGAGAGAGAGAGAGAGAGAGAGAGAGAGAGAGAGAGAGAGAACTCTTCAAGTATCATAAAATAAAACTGTTATTGAAAACTGACAAAATTGAAAATTTGACGGCCTTCTTCCTTTTCATTTTTCCTGAAGGGTTGTCGGATTTAAGCAATTGCATATAGAAATCTTCCCCCTCGCTATCAGCTAATGTGGGCAATACCGTGAGGTGCTTTCCATTCAGCAGTAATATTGTTCAAACATAGCTGTTAATATAATCCAACTTAAGCTAATTTGCGGCTGACTTTTCTGCACTTCAGATTTAAAACATGCCTTCTCGTCAGATGAAGAGGGCTTTCAATTGTTATTTGGTCGTCTTTGTACATTGATAACTAGAATACCTGGGTAAAGGTTTGACGTTTGAAAAGTACGTTAGATTAGACTTTAAAGACACTAAGAATTGTTTAGAAATGGATCATTGCAAAACAATTAACTTCCTAGAATATATAGTAATTCATGATGAGCATGAAAGGAATCTTTTAAAAAATTATTTTCACATCCGTGATTTAGTGTCAAATCCTTTTTAAAATCTTTAAAAGCTTCTTTGTTTGATTGCTGTTTAACGTCCATTCAAGAATTTTTCACTCTTGTAGAAATGCCACCAGCAAATGATGAAGTGCCACAATTTTGACCTATGAATGACACCTCAAGCCATAGCAGTATAGTTCTGGCTATCACCAATGCCTACCTTAAAACAGGACTTTCGTTTTAAAGGTCATATCCGAAAGACCCGTGATTTTTGCTTCCAATATTGGGTGTTTCAGGAAGGAACAGTTATTACATGTATTTGACACAGCTCCGGGTTCGAAATCGAATCCAGTAATCCACGGACCTAACCACTAAGTTACCGCAACTGGTAAAATTACGCAAGTTCAAGATCTTTAAAATATATTCCATGTGTAATAAACCGGATATTGTGTACTACAATTAACTAGCTCGTGACGTTATCGTCAATGACTGCATGTAAGGGTATGTAAATCATAGAAAATAATCATAGTTCTTATCTATTTAAAGATATTTGATAGAGGACAAACAATACAAAAGAGAATTTCAGGTATGAAGAAAAATTTAATATTCGACTGGCAGTTACTATGAATAACACCAAAAAAAATGAGAGTAATTTAAATGTTAACATAGTGAATCAATTTTTTTTATTGGCTGGTGTTTGTTACATGTCATGTGATAAAAAATCAATGTTAATTGTGAAACCAGGCGCAATTTTCACTAAACTTCATATCTTTCGATTAAGAAGTTCGTAAGTTCTAACGCACGGTATGATACCTCTGTTTTGCTAATTAAATGTGTTCTTAAGAAGTTAAAAATTCGATGATGACGGGAATGTTCGTCTTCATTTTCTCCCAGAATGTCCTGGAACAGCATGAATGCAGTCATTTTGATTAAATGAAAGAAAACAACTTTCGAAAAATATCTTAACTCAGGATAGCCGACAGGCTGTCGTAAAGTTACGATGATTCCTTTTTAGCGTAACATAAATTAAGAAGATTAATAAGACGGGTATTTATTCTAATTTAAGTTTACGACGAAATCTTCAAATTCAGAAGTTTAGTAAAACCCAAGTCAGATACGTTTATAAAGATTCTCAGCAAGTATGATTTTTTAAAAATATATATATTTTTTTACCTCGACCTGGTAAACGAAATATCTGCCTAGTTATTTAGAAATCATGTATCAATTCAGATATTTTTAATTTTCAAGTTGTGATCAAAATAGTTAGAATTCTTTCATATGAAACATTAATGAATATCACACACCTTTTGAATCACAGCTAATCAATGACACCGCTTTCGGTGTCAATGAGAAACGTATTAGGCGACCTATGAACTAAATATCCTTTATCCCGTCTAAATCTAGATAATTACCTAAACCTACTAAATGCATTTCATTGTTTTCAAATATGCATGTATGAATGTAACCATCAGTTGGCTTTATCAGGGTAATTCTGGTGAAACAGAAACGTGTATGTTCTGATATGTTTTTGTATTTCTTTATTTGCGTGGCTTGTTACTTGCAATTTTTGAAAATGCATTTGTAAACTCTTTTAAGACACTTTGACAAAACAATCGGAAAATGTTTTGAGTTCACAACGCCAGTAAAACGATTGTTTTAACGTGGAAATATTATGCAATAGTTCCAATTGATTTTAATTTCTTACCTCGAATGTTTTGCTTAGAAAAACTGTTTGAAGACTGGTTCCATAACTCTTGAAAAACCTGTGAAATCCCATGTTCTGTTATACTCTCGTGTGTATAATCTCCATTTGACATAAATGACACGAGGGAATTTGGATAAAAAGCCTCCACATCCACGATGAAGGACACCATTATCCAAGACAATACTTTTATACGGAATCTCATTTTGGTAAAATTTAAGTCAAAATACCGAACTTCTTGACAAATCCGAACTAAGACGATGAGTGTGAAAATCGTCCGAAAACCTTCCTTTATGATAAATTCACTAGTATGTCGTCTGCTGCAGTTAAAATTGTTACGTAATCATAAGTACACCGTCAGTCAAAATTAGCCTTGTGTGTCATATTCATTCTCTAATATTTATCTTCTATTGGTACTCAGTGTTTTACTGGATTGTTGATTCTTCCAAAAATCGTAAAAGTTTAGGATCACTTTTCAGAGGCCCGCCCATATCTATGTCACGTGATTATAGATAATGGGTTTCTCTAGTCTTGAATGGAGAAACATTATAAATGCAAACACAGAAGTAATCGTGAGCAAATTATCATCATCTATCATTTTCTCACCAGACACCTACGTCAGTTTCAGGACTCAAGATAAATAAAAAGACAAATAAAGTAAGAAATATTTGTGAAAAGTAAATTCCCTAGTCGAGAAAATTGCCAATGTTGTAAAAATAGAAGTACCACACTTGTTATGTTTATTCTAAAAATCTATTTCTAAAGAAACGACGTGTTCAGGAACCGAAGTAAACAGTCAATCACTCAGTTTTTCTCACAAGAAGTTGACCATCAAATTTTCCCAACATTTTCAACATGAATATATTTGTAGTTGAAAGCATGTTTTTGGTTTTATCTTAATCTTTTAATTTCATATATATATATATATATATATATATATATATATATATATATATGCGCGTTTCCCTTTTACGAACAAGGATATTTATTCTGATGAAAATAGTATAATTACCATTCACTAGGAAAAAAATGAATAATGAAATGATATACAATATTCATTTAATTCAACAATTCCCCTGGGTAAATTTTATTTTTTGGACACAATTCGTTCATTATAAATTACCACTTTATTGATCAACTTCTAATTAGAATTTTCTAAAGATAGATAATTCTGGGGGACGAGTATGGAATCCTTCTGTGGAGTCTAAGGTGTGTTATATTGTTGCAAGGTTTGGGAAAGGTGTCATCCACCTTGAATAGAAATGCGATTAAGCTTTCTTTGCATTTGGTATTATGAAGATGAAATGTTAACAAATACGTTGTTGATCTGGATGATATTCTTATATCGTTTTCGTAATTCATAAGATTGATGCTTGGAAAAAAAACATAATTGACCACTTTTGACAAATTTCTCTGTATATACGTAAATTTCTCAAGTTTAACTGAAATATCTACAATGTAGGCTAAACATTACGAAAATACAAACAACCCTTGAAAGCCAAGCAATTTAACAAATCAAAATAACCACCCCCAGAAATAACAAAAGTAAGGAAAACACATTCACAAATGTACATATAGTTAATCTAGTACTGAATAACAGCATTTTTTTTAATGATTGTTTTTTAAGAAGTTGCCAGTCTACGAATCAATCCCCTTTCATGTGTAAAACAAGACATACACGAGAATGGAAAAATAACGCTTCTTTATATACCCATATACTCAAACGATAATTTAGACGCGACATATTTTAAAAATATTTACATTAACAGAGACAATATCCACTTCACAAGCATGTAACCAAATCTGAAGAATCCAGCAACTTATTAAGAGTTCAAATAATTCGTCAGAACGATTACACAAATATTCAAAAGTACTCTACAACAATAAGTTAATAGAATTATAAGTGTTGAGAGCACATATGTTTGTTCAGTGTTTAAAGACTAAAATGGTTAGTTTTCTTTGTTTTAATATGATAATGAAAGTGATGGGTGAACTTGTCTCTGTTGATATTTCCTGGTGTTGATTTACTACAGTGTATTCCCTCGATATGAAGACTTCTTGTATGACTTGCGAAATAAGTCTTAATTTTATGACGTTTAGTAATATTACTAAACCTTTTCACATCGGCCTGGGAATTTAAAGAAAATTTCTCGAATTATTCTTATCATTTTAAAGGATTCGTTAGAAACCACACAACATTTAAAGTGGAGTGATGTTGAATATTTTTTTTCACTTAAAATTGTCCAAGAGGTTGACCGTTACTTGTTTAACGGTCCACTCGAGAATCTTTCACTACTATGGAGACGTCAACATTGTCGGTGAAGGGCTGCAAAAGTTAGGCTTATGCTCGGCTTAGGGCCTTTAAGCGGGGAAGGGTCTAATTCATGCCACCTGCTGTAACACGGCATATTAGTTTTGCGGCTTCACCATTACTATTTTCCTTGCAACTTTTCGTGACATTTCTCAGTACTCGTTTCGCAACATGGAAGATGGGGAGTGTACTACAGTCAGGAGAGATGGGTTGTACTGCACTCTGGAGAGATGGGATGAACTACGTTCTGGAGGGAGGGAGGGGTGTTGTACAGTCTGGAAGGATGGGGTGTAGTACAGTCTGGAGAGATGGGGTGAAATACACTCTAGAGGGAAGAGGGGTATACTACACTCTGGAGGGAGGGGGTGTAATGCAGTTTGGAAGGATGGAGTATAGTACAGTCTGGAGGGATGGGTTGTACTGCACTCTGGAGAGATGGGGTGAAATACAGTCTGGAGGGAGGGCGTGTAGAACAGTCTGGAAGGATGGGTAGTAGTATAGTCTGGAGGGAGTGGATGTACTACAGTCTAGAGGGTGGAGATTTACTACAGTCTGGAGAGAGAGGTGTATTACAGTCTGGAGGGTGAGGATGTTCTACAGTCTGAAGGGTGGAGGTGTATTACAGTGTGGAAGGTGGAGGTATATTACAGTCTGAAGGGTGAAGGTGTACTACAGTCTGGATGGATGGGGTGTACTACAGTCTGGAGAGTGGGGGTCTATTATAGTATGGAGGGAGGGGATATACTACAGTCTGGATGGAAGGGGTGTACAACAGTCTGAAGGGTGGAGGTGTACTACACTCTGGGAAGAGGTGGTGTACTAGTCTGGAGGAAGGGGATGTACTACAGTCTGGAGGGAAGGGGTGTACGTATACTCTGGAGGGAGGGGTGTACTACACTCTGGAGGGAGTGGGTGTACTACAGTCTGGGTGAAGGATGTCTGTAATAAGTATTTTAAGGTGACAAATCTTCTGCAAAAAATATCAAGGAAATTCAAATATATACATCGTATACTGAGTATTGATGGTCGTCATACACAATTACACTTCAATTTGCGTACATGTACATTTATATAAAGTTAATTATCTACCTAACCTAGAAAGATTTCCGATAAATTCAGAATGAGAAGGTGTTCAATATGATGCAAATTATGTACTTGTTATAACTTTACTTCTTCTATGGATGGTATTGGTACCTAAGTAGAATGATTTATCAAAAAAAAAAAAGAAATATTAATTGATAAAATATCATTTAGTAAATATCATTTTGAGAATATTTCACGAATCATTTAAATGTGGTGCACACCGATTTTCCATCTTGTTTGCATCTAATGTGCAGGGAACTGAAGTGTTTGGGATGTCTGTTATGATCGCACGCGGGAGTAAAAATTAATTAAAAGCATATAAAGATCAAGAGCGTAAACGCAAGTTAGTGACGACATTTTGTAACACCCTTGCTTGTTAAAGTTACACAATTACATTATTGACATTTTGAATCAGTTTTAAGATCTAGTATCAAGATGATATTCATTGACCTATAAAATACATCGATATCGTATGAATAGGATCAAATTGAAAATTTGACTTAACTCTTTTCTCAATTTATTGTCATGTGACCTAATTGCAAATTAAAAACTATATAAAAGGTATATTACTTCGACATCGCTTTAATTTCCCGGTATTAATGGTACAATAAACGGTAAAAACTATACATGTATTTAAAAATAAAACTGGAATGTGGTCATTAACAAATGTTTTAACCAGTGAAGATCGTTCAATTTCAACATGGTTTTTTGCATAGGCTACAAACTTAAACATTATTTTAGAGATAGCGCACACAATATATATTGTTTTTAATATCAAAGAATGAAAAACCAGCCAGAAGTACCGCTTTTGATCTCTTTTTCAGATATAGGCAATTTTACATTCCATTTTATTCTTCCTGGTTTTTTTTGAAGATTAATATACCACAATCTATCATATCTAAATTTATCAAATTAATCTCGGGACCGAAATTGTATTAAGTGGTAAACGTGATATTTTCTACTCATTGGTCAGATAACATGGAATCTGTCTTAAAATGAGTTTTGCCTCCCCGGTTGAACACGGTTTGTACCTCCGTTCATTTGTCACCTTTTAATGCTAATGCTAACGAACATGAACGTTTATTAACTCCACTACAACCTGTTAAAGTGTTATCGCTACTGCTACTCGGGAAATGGTCCATATTTTTCGCACTGTGAGCTGCGAAAACATCCGAGAAAGAGGTTTCAAGACATAGACCGTTTTCACTGACTGATAAATGACTTACAGACAGTTTCAATTATGGCATCTCAAGAGCAGCACACGAAACCTTCAACTCCACTTAATTTTGAAAGAAATAGGCCTCCTGTGTCGCATTTAGTCAAATATCTCGGACCGATGTTGGGCGATAGTAGGTATGTAAAACATCGTTGTTTAAACATTCTTCTCGCTGTGCCGATCTTTCCTCTTTTTCAAGAGCAGGCCCGCGAGTGTCCACTTGACTTGCATTACTTACAATCCTCAGAAGTCTTTATCGGTTCAGCGTAATCGCATGAAATCAAAGCCTGACTATCCTGGGGATAGATTTCAGGACACGCATTTTGCATTTCCTTTATCTTTGTATATTGCATCTCTTACTACAACATGAGCTAAGTAACAATGTAATTTGCAATATCACTGGCGATTTCTTTTCTTTGTACATTTCATATCTGTTGTTTCTCCTATTTGATGTCAAAACTTTACATTTCTTATAGCATATCGTTTGATATTCGATATCAGTTTATCAATGTTTTAAATTTGTTTGAAATTTTTGCTTTAGGAGTTTGGTATGACTAACATGGGCCGACATTATCAATCATTTTGATTGTACCCGTTTAACTTCAATTTCCGCAACTCCATTTTGATGTATTATGTACATTAATAAATTTGTTTGCAGGTATGCAGATAAGTAGTTGCCTATATAATAGTTGTCAAAAATATTATTTAATTAATGTAATCCATATCATTGATAATCCGGTTATTAAACAGATGACGCAAACATGACTTGGGGGGATGATGCAGCACTATGAAATGGAATGTCAGTAAAAGTTTCTCATTAATAGAACAGGTAGGTAAATAATACTTAAGCGACTGATTGATTGGTTAATAAAATTGAACGAATGTACCGTCAGATTAGTCTGATGATAAATATGGTATATAGGAAGTTCCAAACACCTCGCCGACGTTGTATAATTTCTTTTTAGAAAAATACTTGTTAACGATCGGGTTTATGGTTTGTATATTTGTTTATTTTTTTTTTTCTATACAGAATTACAAGTTTACATTTCTCTATTCATTAATTGCATCACAATATCCTTTAAAAGCGTCTTTTCGTCATCACAAAAAATAGTCTACTAACCATATTCATTGGTCATTTTAAAAACAATCCTGAATAGTAAATTTATTCACTCCTTAATCGTCGAGTCTCTATTATCGATAACCTACAAATGAAATCGGAGAGAAAAGTTGGAAATTGTTTGTATGCAAGAGGAACAGAATTTCAGTTTCACGTGCATGGGGTTATGATAATGAATTTCCTAACATTGGCTTAAACAGTCAAGGTGATCAACAGTGGCACTCACATAGCGAGATTTGACGACAGTGACACTCACAAACCAGCGGTTCCTACGTTGATTCATTGTCCATCAAAAGAAAAACCAATAATTAACATTAAGAATATTGTTGTTTCTGTGTGAAGAATTGCTAGATGTTGTGGCGTGTTTCCTAAATTGAAATGGATATAGATTGAAATGTTATGTTAATATTTGTAAACTTTGTCAAATATCAGATTAGAATTAAACCTCAGATTTACGTAATCTTAAAATGAGAATGAAAATTGACTACCAGGTGGGAACAACTTGTTACGTATTGTAGATATCAATTAAACGACCAGAGGAGAGGAATTCTAATGGATATTTTAAAACTCTCTCTCTCTCTCTCTCTCTCTCTCTCTCTCTCTCTCTCTCTCTCTCTCAATATTCAACTTCATTATTACAAAAGAATAATGAGGAACTTGTACAATAGTGAAAGCAATTCTCGCATCGACTAATAGTCATGCTGTAATGAAAACAATACACATTTGAAAAGTCTGCAAATATCTTAAATGTTCTGCATACCATTCTCCATACGACAAAA